>JAUUDW010266235.1:0-13840 GCA_032361385.1 Panulirus guttatus | reverse complement strand
CCTCTCTCTTACTCTTACATTACTTACTCGATCAAACCATCTCACACCACATATTTTCCTTAAACATCTCATTTCCAGTACATCCACCCTCCTCCGTACAACTCTATCTATATGTATGTACTTAAATTTGGTCAGGTACTATGACTGTCAATGCAAAAATAAGGGTGACTGAAAGAATGTAGAGATAAAGAAAAGCAGATCAGAAAAGAGAAAAAGAGACATTGACACACACAAACATGTTGCTAAACAAATAGATGGATGGATAAAAAAGACTGAAATATATATCTTAAGTTTAATGCTAGTAATTCAGAATAATATTCTGCTAAGTGGATGTATAGTAATGCAGGTAAATAAAGTTTTGACAGAACAAATAAAATGCTAACAAATAATTAAATAAATCACTTCAACAGAAAAATAAGAAAAGATAAATAGGATAAATCAGTCTCAAAAAATTAAATTACTCTCTTTCAGAGTAATTTAAAATCTACAAACATGACAAAATCTAAAGATGCAAGCAAATCATTTTTACCTCTAGGGGATGGCAGGCAGCTGATGATCCAGTCAGCTCGGCTCCATGAATTACAAGTTTTGTACCTACTTCTACTTTGCCATCATGAATTAACTGCATCATTGCACTGTCAACAACAGCACCTACGAAATAACAAAACAACTCAGCACATATCTCAGCAAATAGTTATTTCCACAGTGGCACATGGGGAATCTCCTAAAAACAGTTTGATAAGTAACAATATTCATGCTTTTAAGTGATAAATACCCTGAGAACTATGCCCAAAAAAACTGCAATAAAAATTCTGCACAATGGTTAGCTCCTAAACACAACGATGCATTGATCACATGACTGAAACTAAGAAATCAATTACAAGATTAAGGGTAATAAGAAGCTTACTCAAGTGGGAAGGATGACAAAAGGCATGAAGAATTAAAATGTGCACGGGGAAACAATAATTAACAAACAAATGGGAAAATGACACTTTAAAAGATTACATTGATTTAAGAGTGTGCAGTAAACCAAGTGGTGTTGCAGGATGAATTTGGCTTAAATAAACAGAATTATGATCATGTATCAAAAAACTTTTCCCAAAAACTAAAAGAATGAGCTGAAGGTAAAGTAGCTTCTCTTGTTTTCCTGACACACTGCTCTGGGCTACAAATTACGTCAGCCAAAAGATCTTCATGCTGAAGCCCCCAAATCAGCATAACTAATTACCAATGTCTCTTGAGAAACTGCACACAACTGTTCTCTGAAACTAACACCCAATACTAAATGAAAGAACAATTATTCTATCATTATTATTCATATCATTCAATCTTGCAGAAAAGAGTAAATGAATATCCACAACAAGTGAACAAAGAGGGTATGTGGTACCTTTGGTTTTCCCAATCAATAGTTACAGAGATTCCTAGATATTCAAACCTTTTCTCACACTGACAGGTGCACTGAAGATACAATGGTCTGAACAAATGACATTCTGTTGTCCTCAATCATCCAAATGTTTCATTTTGTGAAGTTATGGATTTAAGTCATTCTTAGCTGATTTCCAAATTCATTGCCCTCTTCTACATTTCTGATCATACATCAAGCATTAGGTGATGACAGCTTTTTCCTAAATGTTTTCAGCTTTAACCTCCTTACTGTATGAAAGACCTTTCTCCACAATGGCCTGGATATGTGAAGACACAGGGAATAATGTCACAACATTAAACATTTTCATGTATACATAATGTTTCATGTATTCTTCAAAGAACACATAAACATTATTACTGACAGGGTCAAACTCATTGAACTCATTCTTATCAAAAATAAGTCCAGTCATATAAAAGTGAGAACTGGTGTCGAACTTCTTCCAAATTTTTTTCCATCTCTTTTATCATCCATCATTTTCTCAGGCTGGCAGCCATCTTTCAAATACTATGTGTATCTTACACGAGGACGTTCCTATGGGCACTTGACATTTTCACAGTGCTGAAGTTATGTACAGCCAGTTCTGAAGTCAATGATGTCTTTCTCACTTCAAAAGACACCCTATAAGGCTCCTTCTATTAAAAGGTTGATGTCAGTCAATTGTCAAAGAGATGACTTGCCTTTTTCTGAGATTTGGAAACAGGTCCTCACATGCAACTTTTTTAAAATTAATTCTGCAAAACTATGGTCCCCTACCCTAATCCTGCAATCTGGCATAGAAATGGGACACCATGTTTTCAGGGGTATGATCTACTATCTTGCTACCCATTAAAGTATATATCAAATTCTGGGATTTTATCACTAAAGTTACATATATACACCAACTTACCAATGCTATACCAGCCATCTGTGAGCTCTAACATGGATGCCTGGCCATTAGGGCTCTGTGCTCTGATGTCAACACATGGAACTTTAGCTGCTCCTTGATCTTCAATCTGTAAAGGAGCTTTAGTGTAAATCATTTTGTTGTCACAAAGCAAAAGGGCAGGGCTGCCTATAACTCAAAGGAAGGTGTGCTATCCTTTTTAATTCATGCTCAAGAGAAGATTCCAGAAATGAAAGAAGCTGGACATATTGCTGACTACCAGCTACTTTTGATGTCATCTTCCACTTAAAGAAGATAAAAGTACACCATCCTTACCACAATACTGGCCACACAGAGAACCATAGTCTTCTGAGGAATATCATCCTGCTCAGTAATCTTCCTAAGTATGGGGCGCTCAGCACGATCAATCTCCCGATCATAGCGGTATTTCAGCCTAGCAATGACACCTTCCAGTGTCAAAACTTCACTAAAAAGAAATAAAAACACTTGTTTAAGAACTTTAGGTATACATACACACAACAGATGAAAAATAAAAAAAATTAGAACCCTGGCAAAGGCTACGTTGGACATATCATTATCATTATGTAACCCTCATCATATGGAGCTCCTGCTACTTCAAGGCTGTTATGCTCCATGAAGGAAGAGAGTAAGTGGGCTCATTTGGGATGAGAAAGCCTTCAATAAATCTGTGCTCATTTTCATTGGCTGTATACCACCTGTAGGTGGAGTTCACTAACACCAGGTGAGGAATAAACATATCCTATATCATCATTATCAAGTAACCTTAAAACTTCTTTCATTGGGCTCCTGCAGCATCAAGGCTGTGCCCCCAGTGGGAGCAGGGTAAGGAGGGCTCCTATGGGGTAAAAAGGTCCTCAACAAAGCTGTATCCTTTTCTGTTCATTAATGATAATACGACCTAACTGAAGTGACTTCTCACTCGCAGTGTTACCATTTGTAGGTGGAGTCCTTTAACATCCATGCAAAACAAAAAGAGAGGAAAATTAACGACAAAAGTTTTGAAAGAATAAAAAAAAATATTCTAAAGGTGAATGGTATTAGGAGATTAAGAGAATAAATGGAAGTGACACAGACAAGATAGGATGAAGTAGTAGTAACTACAAAATGGGTGAAAAAGAGATGGGGCGAGTATTCTGAAGGACTGTTACACATGTCAAATGATTGGATGGAAATAGGTGGTGTATTTGAGATGGAGTTGCATCTGTTGTCAAAGAGTCCTAGCATGATGTATGGTGAAAACAGAAGTGATGGTGAAGGCCTTCCATAAGAAGTGTGGTAAAGTGTCAGAAGTGGATAGGACTGCCATTTAGTTACTCAAGAAAGGGGTTAAAGTGTTCTTAATTGATTAGACAGGCTAATTAATAAATGTGTGGCCCAAGGCGAAGTGTCTGAGAACTGGCAGAATGCAAGTACAGTGTTCTTATAGACAGGCAAGGGGTACAGAAGTAAATGCATGATTACAAGTTTGTTGAGTATACCTGTAAGATGTACTGATTATGAAGCTAGTGGCTTTTTGTCATTAGGGCCAACTAATCTACAACTGTAACTAGAGACGATGATTTCCTTACCAATTAAGTAGGCGTCTTTCTAAAGCTGCTAGTTTCCACACAATCCAACGGTAGTGATTTGTTACCCATGCTGGGGGAAGAAGTCCTGGATGAACTCCTGGCATAGCTAAGAATCCTTGCTTTATCTCCTCCACACCAATGCTACCATCTGCACCAGGAACTACATAGCATCCATCTAAACAGTTTACACTTCCATATCTAAATAATATAGAGAGCAAGAGAATACAGATGGGTGAGCTATTGATATACCAAATACAAGTAATCTATCATATACAATGAATTTATAACTAAAATAATGTTCCTGCATTAAATGTATATAAAGGAACTGGATGACTAAGGTGGAGGTAAACTGCAGCAATTTACTTAAATACCCATTATTCACATGCTAAAGGATGAATATTCCCTAAGAAACCATAAAAAAGGGCACATCGTACATATTGTGTGCATTAGATAACAGAAGTAACCTCATCTTCATGGTGTCTCATTCTGCAGTCTGACACATGACAAGCATATCTGTTCCAAGATTTCCAAAATATCAACATACAACACTTAAAATTTTTGCATCTCATTAATAAATTTTCCAAAGACAGCTGGAACTTATTTCTAATATCAAAAAATATAATATCACTTATCATTTTGCTAGGGTAACTTATATTCAGCCTTTGTAATACCAACACCACAATGTTTAAGAAAAGGGAATGCCACAAGTAAAGCTGTTATTCCAAGTGAAAAATTGATATACTGATATACTAAGTGTGAATGATCCAGATACACAATCTTGCACTTTGCAAATTTGAAAAAGACAATATGGATGTCTTAAGAAAAAGCTCAATATAATTAGCAACCAAACCTTTAGTTGTTCTAAGAATTATACACAAACAACTCCTACGGCATCAATCTCCATCAGGCAAGTTCTTGGTACACAATCACCATGAGATAAAGTCCTGATACATAATAAGATTGCTGGAGAGAAACCCACTGTGAAACTTACATTCTTTTTCAATAATGCAGAAACAAAATGCCAAAGAAATCTTTAAAATATCTCCTGCAAATGGCAATAGCAAAAAACTTATCATCAGTAACAACAATACTTGTAAAAGAAAATATAATACATAAAAAGAGTAGAGATATCATAAAAATCAGGCATGTTCAATGGAAAATTTGCATTGCATGCATTGCAGCATTATCACTGGGAATCAAGAATGGATGGAAAATATCAAGAACATCTATATTACATACCTTTTATCCTTAGTGGGAAAACGATAATGAATGGAGTTTTTTGCATTAACTTCATGCACTTCCTTTCTACATCCAGTGAATACCTGTTCATCAGAAAGAAAAAGATGCAGTAAGCCTATATATACTTGAACAACATCCATTCATTACAAGACTGGAAGATCCATGACATAAGGAGGTACTCACACTAATTACATAAGTATTGATACTAAAATTGAAATTTGAGTCGATGAAGTCTCCTTTCTTCCAGTGACTTTATTGAAAAAAAAAAAAAAAGCAGCATACAGAATATAAGTGGAATGCTGCAACAAGTACAGCAGCTCTTACTTCTGTACATGGGACTACACTAGAGAAAAAGAACATTTACTAAGTGATGTATTCCAAACTGCAGCTGTTAAAGTTACTCTTATTTGAATACGTGTAATTAGTACTACCCTGTCCCAACCCTATTATTCTCTACTTATGCATCATAATCCTTTAACTATTAAATTCTTATTTTTCTTGGAAAGGTAATCTAATACACTTCAAATTTCACCAAAAGTAATGGAAGATATCTAATAATGAAGTAAATAAAGATATCAATTAATAGAGTGACTGAAGACATATGAAAGTAAAGAATTTCAAAATGATATACAAGGAAAAACCAAAGGAAAACCTATAGAGGATACAACAATTTTAGAAATGGAATGAATATATAATAACATGAGCCAAGCCACTGGCTAGAAAATTTTACATGGATTCAAGTAATGTTAGTATAAACAAACATAAGGAAATAATGATGAATACATTAAGTGCTAAATGGTATCACAGCATAACAATTATCCTTTGTTTCAGGAAAGTTCTTAATGACGGCAAAGCTATCAAAGGTGTTACAAAAATGTTTAGAATACAGAATTTCTAAACAAAAAATTTTGAAACATACTTGTACTCACCTTAATGGCACCAAATGACTTAAGTTTTCTCCTTTCTCTTTTTCTCTCAGTTCTGATCTTATACAAAAATCCTTTAATGGGTTGGACAGACAGCTTCTCCTTGTACTGAATCTCCTTAATTTGCTTCAGCCTCATCATCTCCAATTCTGCTTGAACTATTGACAAAGGTAATTCATTCCAGGAAAAGAAAAAGTAATTAATGAAAACATTATGATAATAGTATATCAACTATAATGTTATGTAAAAACACTATCAGTCATAAATTCGTAAACAAAATGTCTTCCCCACTACCTTGTGAATCAGCATTCTCATTTATGTCTACAGTCGTAGCATCATCTGCATTCATCCTTTGTCTCTTGGAGAAGCAGCCATTGCTCTCTTTTCTTTCTTCTAAAGACCCTTCAGACCACTTCCTTCGTGCTGCCTGACCCTCAGGTGCTCCCTCTATTTCCCATGGATCATCTTTCAAGAATGCCTCAGTGATCTCGGTGATTTCTTTGGTGTCTGTGCTATGAGCACTTCTACGTTTAAGTTTGGTATCACCTTTATACTTCAAGGAATCCTCTAATCTTAAGGACTGTGGCAATGAACATACCCTTAATGGGGAATTGGCATCAGTCACTGAGGTTTTAAAGGTAGGCTGTGAATGTGTTTCTGAGCTCTGGGTATTCAAATTATCCTTGTCTAAGCTCACATCATTTAATCTATGTTTGAAAGTAATATCATCATCTGAAAATTTCATCTTCTTACTAACTGGTTTTGAGAAACTAGTGTCACAATCTGAATTTATGAAAGAAATTAATTCTGCATTTTCTGAATGTACTGTATCTAAACCATCCTGAGTTCTTTTCATACTGAAATGCTGCTGCACTGGCAAACCATTATGATCTGAATCTCCATGAACCTTAAAAACAGAGTTTCTACAATGAATCTTTATCTTTTGTGAGCCTAAAATAGGGGAGGAACTTCTATATTCATTTCCATAAGAATTTTCCTTGAATGTAACACATTTATCAACACCCTCAAAAGGTTCCACAGCTGCAGATACTAAATTGCTTTTGCCAACAGAAATGTTTTCTTTTGTCTTACTGCTAAAAATTATAGGTGCACCATTCTGATCTGTGGTAACATCTATGCTACATGAGTTTCCTTTTAACAAGTCACTGGAGATGAACTTGGCATCTTTTTTTACAGTGTCTTCTGTCTCAACTACAACTGATGACTGGCTTTTCGTTTCTTCCTTACTTGCCTTTAACTTGTCCTTTGCTGAAAGCTCCTGTCTTGTTTTTTTATTTGTTTTATCTATGGCATCTCCTTTACTCACATTATCAATGAGGAGACATGATGAAAGGTCTCTATCCCTGATTTCTTTGGAAGTAGTTTGGACATGTGTTAAATCTCTATTGAAAATCTCCCCTGCCTGAAGTTCCTCACTTGCTCTGTTTCCATTGGTAATGAGAGCTGATACTCTTGTGCTGCTCTCTTCCGAAGATTTATCTTCTTCTTCTTCAGGGTGTTGTGAAGCCTTGGTGATTAATGGTTCACTTAATATAACATTCCTACCAATATCCATGGGACTGCCTATTTCATTTCCATTATCTGTTGTCTTCATTCCTTTAAAAATACTATTACAGTCCACAACTTTTTTAGTGCTCAAAGTTTCTGATGTGCGTGTACCAATTGCATTTACAGTGTGACTTTGAAAGTCACCATCTTCATATGATACTTGCTTTTCTTGCTGAATCATTATCTCTTTTTCATCACCTGTCTCTTCATTAAGAAATTTCTGAGCCCTTTTCAAAGCATCCTGACTTATATGTACTTTCCTACCATGAGCAGTTGTAAAGCCTTGAAAACTTATAGTTTCATCACTTTGAACTACTTTGTGACCAGTAAGTGGTATCTCTATGTTTATCTTCGATTTTTCTCTATTATCGCTTTCCAAGAAGTCTTCATCAAATAAATTTTTTGCCCCGCATATGGCTTCCTTACTAACAAACATTTGATCACCTTGAGCAGTTGAAAAACCTGGAAATGTATGCAATCCATTATTTGCACCACAATCAATTATATCTTTTGAAAAAATAGAACTCATCACTGGTAATGATGGCTCTATGTTCTCTCTTAGTTCCTGATCTACCAATCTTGCTTGTTTTACTCCACCTAGCAGAGATAATGAAATTCTGCCTTTCCCTTCTGACTTCTTAAGCCTTCCATTACAAATGTCTTTGACCTTCATTAAAGAACTCTCTGCAGTGGACAGTTTTAAGGGCTGAGGTTCCTTCCATATGTCCTTAGATGTTTCATCACATAATGATAATGCAGACCACTTACATTTTCTAGCACCAGAAACAGTGGAGGGACAGCCCATCAGTTGCTCATTAGTACTACCTTTAGTTAGCGAAGGTATTCTTTTACTATCTGAAAATGATCTGTTTTCCTCCTCTGAATTATTACTTTCATTCCACAGCTTCTTGGCCCTTATGAGAGCTGCTTTATTCACTGAAACCCTGTTTCCCTTTGCTGTCTGAAAGCCTGAGAAACTTTCCCCTCTAATCTGCTCCCAGTTTTCTTCAGTGTTAACTTCTATGATACTTCTGCTAATATTTTTCTGTATAATGCTCACAATATTGTCTTGATCATCAGCAGGTACTATATTATCATTAGTGTGTTCTGTCATTACATTTCTTTCTAATATTACTATAGGAACACAGTTACTTCCAGGAAGGCTTCCACTGTTTTCAGCTTGATTCATTTCTTGTGCTCTTTGGCAAGTACCCTGGTTAAATTCTAAAAATGTACTTGAAGCAATGCCACCAACCTTCTTCACACTTCCCTCAGATACAACACTTTCCTCTTCTATAAAATCAGGAACTTGTTTTTCTGATCCAGTACCTAAAGATGTTTTGAATAACTCTCCTTGTTTTGGTAAATCCTGTAAATGCCTTCCATCACTTTCTTGTTCATCAGTATCATCAGTATCAGCAGCCATGTTATTTTCCTCCCAGAGTAACTGTGCTTTCCTTAAAGCCTCCTTGCTAATTCTAACTTTTGCTCCTGAAGCCATAACAAAACCATTATTTCTACTGACCTTGGCAGTTGTTGTTCCTGTGCAAGAGTGCTGTCCATCACTTGCACCAACAGAATGCATTTCCAAGTCTACATGACTTACAGATTTATGGGAGTTCTGTATGCTTATTGTTCTTCCTTTAGATAAACCTGAAACTACGTGATTCCTCATCTCTTCATGCCACATTTCTTGAGCTCTCCTCAAAGAGGCCTCACCTACCTGAACAGCCGTACCTTTGCCTGTTTTAAAGCTAATAATCTGTGACTTCTGCTCCCTATCATCAGAGCCATTTTCTGAATAACATTTACTGATATCCTGATTTAAATATCTAGTTTGATCAGCCATCTCTACTGTACCTTTTTCTGGATTACAGTTTAAGAGAGAGTTTTCCTCTTCCCAGAGCTTCTTAGCTCTTTTCAAGGCAGCCTCATTCACTGTCACTTTTAAACCACTGGCAGTAGTGAAGCCACAAACACTAGAAGAGCTATTTGGACTACAGTCTGACATCAAAGAGTGATAATCTTTGTCTTTAAATCTGTTCGTGAGATGGGTTTCAGTGGTAATATTTTCTTGGTCATCACACTCATCTCTTTGAAGTGGGTGTTGTGCAATGGTCTGTTTGCCGAATGGCCGTTCTTCCAAAACCTTTTTTCCATGCTCTAAAGCTTCTTTGCTTACTTTCATTTGCTTTGCCCTATCTGTTAAGATGTCAGGAAAATTCTGATCATGGTTAGCACAATCAATGCAACCATCATTCTCAACAATACCAACATTATGAGTATTGCAATCAATTCCATGCCTCATTATAAGGATTTCTTGTGTTGACTGTCTCACTCCACTCTTGAATTTTTCAGTATTTTTGTCATCTTTGACTGGGATGCATACATTCATATCTATTTCTGAGAAGTCAATGTCATTAAGACTGTCATTCATAATTGGACTAGACGCATCATGTATCAAAACCTGACTTGAAAGCACATGTTTAGCCTTGCAATGACATTCCTCAGACAATGATGAAACTGATAAAACTTCTTTTTTCATTAAGGCCTTGTCCTGCACCACCTGAAGTTCATGCCTGAGACTTTCTGATTCTTCTATCTGATGTCCATCCTCAAAAGTTCTTGTTGCATTTTCTGATACTATATTCTGGGTAACAGACCTCTGTTTATATCTTGACACAATCTCTGACTGAACCTGTTCAAAATTCAGTGTTCTGTAATTTACATCAAGATTATTGTTATTTTCATTTGTGTCTCTTATAGTTACTTTACCATTCCCAATCCTATCACAAGAACCAATATATGATAATTCACTTGATGCAATTGCAGACCCTGCACTTGTATTTTCCGCTTCACTTTTGGTCCTATCTGATGCAACTGTTGGTGTTCTAAATCTACCAGGCAGTCTGTCAACATTACACATATTTTCAAATTTCAGTGGAACCTCCTGGTTTACTGATGCTGAAGTGACCTCTTTTTCCTTTCCCTTAAAAGTAATTTCATTTTCATTCTTAGGGGGTTTGAGTGTAGCTTCAAATCTGATATCCTTCTCAAGTTTTGTAAGAGACAAGAAATTTTGCTGCCTGTTGGCAATAGTGTGAATGTCAGTTACAGGCTTGGACAGTATGCTATCTATTTTGGTTGTGGATAATTTGGAATCTGAAATATCAGGATCTAATACTGAGCTTTCATTCTTTTCAATCTGCCCAATTACTTCTGTGTACTTCATATTCAGTTTCTCATAACCCTCTTCTGGTTTTGTGGGATACAAGAATTTACCAGTCAGCCTTTTTTTCTTGTGCAAGGATAGTTTGTTCAAAATACTTTTTGTCTGAGATGTTTCTGAGAGACTGGAAGATTTCTTCTCAGCAGTTTTAACAATCTCTCTTTTAATACATTCCTGATCAGAGTCTATGTTCTCACATGAAGTTACTCTTTTGAATAATGGCGCTGGGTGTGACGGAGATGTGTGGCTTTTACCACATAAGCGAAATTTCTCAGGTGTTACTTTTATTACTGAGGTATACTGGTTGCTATCAATATTTTCATATTTTGATACAAGTCCTCCCTTTGATTTATCAACTTCAAGTTTATCCTCTCCTGCATTTTCACCTATAATTCTGCTACTTAAAGGAGATAAATTTCTTTCACAAACATTCTGCCCTGATGAAAACTTTTTGTGTGAAAAATTATTGGCTTTTTCTAGATGATCTACATCTTCACTATCATTATCATTTAAATTTGGAGTTACAAGAATATCTGTACTTTTATCTATGTTTTCAGTGTCATGAGATCGTTTCTCCCCATCCCGTTTCTGGGCACTTTTCTCAACAACTTTCTCATTATGATCATCAACATTCTTATCTTTCATATCACCTGTTTTCTTTAGGTCTACACGATTATTACATACTTGAACACTTTTCTTTGGCTTAACCTTCTTAACAGGTGAACATATAAGATCAAATGGATTCTGACTTAATTTGTATGAATCTTCTGAAGCATCAGACTGAGGTGATGTGTCCATATCATTAATGCCAACATAGTCCTCTGAATTCATATTCTTCTTATCATTAACCTGCATCATCTCAGCATTCTGTGCAGCATTCATATTACAATCTTTCAGAGTGACTGGTACAACCATGTGGCCTTGTGATACTGGAGAATCACTTGAAAGAAGATGCTGGGTAAACGAGGTCCTTGTCTGTGACAAAATTGGCGTACTTGTCTTATCTGGTGTCTTCACATTCCAATCCTCTAGGGGGTCATATCTGACATTCTGGGGACATGTATCCTCTGCAGTGCCCAATCTTGTACTTTTTCCATCTCTCTTTTTGGGATCGTTACCTTTTATGCAATCCTCCTCCTCCTTTGCAGATGCCCCACTTCTATGAAAATTTACTTTAAACCCTTGTGTCCCATACTCCAGAACCTTTTCATTATTTTCACTTTTTCTTACCCTCTTGCTGACTGCAGACTCCAATTTATTATTAAAGACAGGTAAAGGCGAGTGGCATTTGATGATACCAAGGCCAGGACTCCATTCCTCACTTGTCGATGAGCTGTTGGCACCTGGGGTGTGTGGACTGAACAATGAGCGAGCCAGCACCTAAAAATATACACAATTTTGTAGCCTTTACGTAAATGTAATGTAAATACAAACAATTGCAACTATTTAATGTAGCACATTAAAAAAATATTTTGAATACTCCAAATAAAAGTAAAATAGATATGATTTTTATCTACAATTCATTGCTACTAACAAATGCAGTATGTCTCATAAAAGAAGAAACAATTATACTAAAAACACACGAGCCTGGTTCAGTATAGTGGCCTGAATACATTCACTGGTTGTTAGTCATTATGATGACAAAAATGTACACCAGCGCTCCAGATATAAAACTTATCTTTCAAGCCTGAAACATACCCAATAAAAGAAAGTCTCCACAAACAAATACCAACAATCACTATTGGAAAATCATGAAGCACTTAATGTTGTCTAAATGTTCCATTCTCAGCAACATAAATGCAATGTGCAAGACAAGAAAGAGCATGTTGCCTTAAATACAAAAAACTGAAGTGATTGTCATCTGCCTCCAGAAAAGACTAGAGTACATAAAAAGAAGAGATATCCCCAGCAGCCTTTTTTAAAGCATGGACCATCCCACATCGTAAGAAAAACTATCAATACTGTTACTCCAGTTAATAAAATTTTCCTCTAAGCAATATACATACCCTGTAAATTATACAGATTAACAAAATTTGTAATGCTTCATATTACTTTAAGAGTGGCAAAGGTAATTCATGTTGAAAATCTATCAGTAATGATGCTCAAAGCCTTTATAAGAGCCCATGGCTTGAGAACTAGACCTCTCTACTACATGTAAGTTGTCTCTAAACCTTCATACACTATCTTGAAGATAAATAAACTATCACTATTACTATTACTAATCAAAAAGCAATGCCTCATTTATAAGTCTGTGTCAAGAAGGATTTTAACTCACATTCTGCCTAAAGCTCTGTTTCGGGTGAAGGGTTAGACGTTCCAATGTAGATGGAGTTGTATGATGTGTGCCACCAGTCTCAGCTGCCCCACTAGGTGTTGCCAGGGCACTTGTCCAAGATCCCACAGATCCATCCAGACTACCCCCTAAACTTGCTGCTAGTTCCCTTGTAGTATTGACTGCACTGCACAGACAAGATGAAAAAAATAAAATTATACACACTGTGCCCATGAAAAGTCCCAAATGCATTACAATAAATCTTGAGGATATTTAATAGCTTACCATCATGCACTCATAATCTTCATCTTAGTTCACATTTACCTGAGGTGGATTGTCTATAAAGCATCTCAATTCACTTACAGATCCCTAGCCCACTTGTGCTTTATAAAAATATGGGCTAAAATACAGGCTTCTTGCTTTTTCACATTACCTATTATGTTGACCTAACGAATGAAACTAGTGTCCATTCATGCCAACTTAGCTCACAAATAGACTGCAATGCACATGATCAGAAATCATTCCTCTGTCATCCTCATCTGAAGTACCTTCCTCCTTAATCAATTCACTTAATGCCATGATCCATTTCTTCTGTGGTCACCACTTTTTATACCTTTAATTATTTATTTATTTATTTATTATGCATGATCGCTGTTTCCCGCGTCAGCGAGGTAGCACCAGGAAACAGATGAAGAAAGACCCATCCC
>JAUUDW010266126.1:0-13841 GCA_032361385.1 Panulirus guttatus | reverse complement strand
CAAAGCTGCCTTTGGACGCCTTCGGCCAATGGTTAACCAAACAAAAAACTCGAGAACTCCAAAAGCAGCATGAAGGTGGCTTTGCACCATAGTGTGCGCGCCTCTACACTGCTTTATATCCCTGAGACCAGGACTCCGTACAGGGTCTACATCAACATGCGAGACGCCTTGCACATCAGGTGCTTGCATCGAATCTTCGGATTATCATGGAAGCATCGGCTCTCCAACCATGAAAAATGTACCACTGCATATATATCTAGCAGTCAATGTACAGAGGCACCTCCGCTGGCTCAAGGCCATGTCATGCACGTGCCTGCACGCCGCCTGCTTCGCTAAAACTTGCATGGACAACCCCATAAAGGCGAACGGTCCAGTGGTGGTCAACAAAGAAAGATTCGAGGATCATTCAAAAGGCCTGCTAAAGAAATGTAGTCTGCAGCCTTGGAGAGGATGGCTAATGAATATCTCGCCTGGCGCTGTCCACCTGCGCCAAAGACGTTCATCATTCTGAAGATGAGAACTGGAAGGCGCACAAGAAGACTCTAAAGGGCTGCGTGAGCCGCCCTCCTGACCCGCAGCGCAGATGCCTCACTATTGGCAGACTCTGCGGCTTCCGTATCGGCCTCAGCTGCCACATGAAGTGGCACTAACTTCACCTCATTTTTACTGAGAACAGCGATCACGAAGGACAAGCCTTAAGCAGATAAGCGGCAGGTTAGAAGCCCACAAAAGGGTAGAGACATGGTACGTATATTCAGGGCAAAGTGATTGGACAACACAACACGAGTGTTAACACTCTCTCCCCATAACGCAATTGGCCACCTCTGCTTCGATTGCGAAATATACAGCCTTTAGTACTTGTAGCAGCATCCTATTTATCTTCCCCAGGCACCATAGCCTTAACCTTTTCCATATACTGAAGCGTGTAAGCCACAGGGAAAGTACTTTGAGTTGCCAACACACATACGGGTCATGAAAAACACAGGCCCCGCTCCTACTTTGATTTCGGGTCTCTTAATCATGCCCTCTCTTTAAGCTTCCTTCATCCCAATCCTGTCCCCAGTGTTTTGTCAGTCCAGTTTCTTATCCACACCAGAAGGTCTTTTACTTAGAAAAGTCCGAAAACGGAAATGACCGACCTCTACAATCTGAAGAAATTTGATTAGGTGGTGATTGAGAGGCAACTGTAACAATATATTCAATCTGCTGACTCGGCACAGTTTTAGGAAGCAAAGTTATCTCACGAAATTCTGAAGTTTGTGCATCTAAACTGTCCCTTCCAAATCTGTTTCGTCTGTAATGTCCAAGAGCAAGAGAGACACAAGGAAGACTTTCATTTATACCTTCATCTGCATCTTCTGTAATATTCTTAATGTCAACCTTGATACAATGGCCCGGCAAACACACACTTCTCTTGCCCTGTTCGCCTTTTGTTTTCTCTGTACCTGTCTTTTTTCGTTATAGTAAGATTTAGACATAGTTAACCACGATATGAAAAGAAAATAAACGGCATAGATAGCTACTGAAAAAAAAGGTTAAATCTAATTTACTGGTAAAATTGTTATCAAAACTAAAACAACGCTCTGCTGATCATTTTTGCTCGTTAATTAGGCGTTTAATCGTTACTGCTAAAAGATCTATGCGGCTACGAAAAATATCTTTGTTTTACATACCTAATCCATCCAATCCACTAAATAACCTACTAAGTGATCGTCTAGAATGTTTTTATCTTACCACACAATAACAGCCACAGTGCTGATTCCGACTTCAAATATTGTTACAATACAGAGATGATTATGTACAATAGATATAAAGGATCAATTAATTTTCAGTATGTAAGCGTCGGTTTGCTCATACTTGACACTGACGAAGAGCATAAGGGTTGTGCTAAGCATCTCAACTTGTCGCTAAACGCTGTCGAAAACGCTGCTTGTGTACACACTGGGTGTGACAGTGTCCGCGTGGATATACTTATCTAAATTCGATTTAGTTCAAGGCTCTACTTAGGTCTCTCACCTCGTGTGTGTATAGTAAAATCATAAAAAGATTTATTACTGAAAAGAGGGTTCGTTTCTACCTTATGTGTCGAAAACAATCCCTCGATTCCCCCCGCCCTGGACCCGGGTCCTGGAGATTTGGCACTTTACGTAACTCCTCTAATGGGATCTGCATATGTCTTTGGAGTCGAAGTCATGGAAGAACAATTAACAGGAGACCTGATGGACAATAACAAGGTTATCTGGATGCTTGACCTAAATTGTGGTAGAAATTGGATAATAACTCCTCCCCACTTACCTTTCTTCGTCTACCTCAACTGCCAGCAGGATAGAAAAAAATTCAGAAAAACATGTAGTGCGGGTAAACTATACTGCCATGAGAATTCTACAGGAAAGTATGGACGGTGAGAAAGTTCCTTACCTGTTCCTCAGACGGCTGCACTGGAGTTGGACTCTGAAAAAGATAGAAATGTTTAAATTGTCTGTTCTTGATGCAAGATCATCAACTGAAAGCAGATATCTATCTATTCATAACTGCTCTAGCACCAATCTCTAGGTTACAGTCCTTGTGTTACTCAGGACCTTTCTAAAGGCTTCTGCATCCTAAGTTTACCTTACTTAGAGTCAGAAGTTCTTTGACTCCCAGTGATGCAGCCTAGCTAAAAGTGACTTTTCATTCACGGTGTAACTTCTTCCAGGCGGAATCCGGTAACAGTGTTAGCAGATATCATTAAATTATTTTTCTAAACTTCATGTGAAGGTACTGAAAGTTTTTGCACATACTACAACTGATGGTAGCTTATTCCAGTGTTCTATGACAGGCTGAAAAAAAGAAGGCTGCGTTGCTATTGCACCTCTTCTTCATACTGATCCAATTAATGTTATTAGAGTCCAAGTATATTTTATCGAAGTCTGGTAATTGGGTACCGTCATGTTTTCTCTGAGATCGAAGCGGCAGTGTAGAGTGAACTGGATGATATTATCATCGCTGTTTCCAAGCTTTACACCGACATTCCATGCACTAATTAGGTCTCTTTTTGTGGATATCACCAAATCCAAAATGTTGCTGCCTTTCTTTGCTTTTCGAATCTTTTAAGAATAAGTCCCTGGTTAAATTAATTGATCCGTTACCCTGTGGTCACATGTAAGATCTCAGCTTATGATGGGATTGTTAAAATATCCTACAATTATTGCTTCTTTACTACATTTAAAGGAGTTAAGTTCCTCATCCAAAACTCTACCATTTCCTATACATTGTTTTGGAAGGGTCTGTGCACTACACCAAAATAATTTTGGAAGCCTTATGTATGAATTCAGTATACAATGAATCTTAGGTATCGACATTCTATTTTCTAACTGTATTTTCCCGTAGTTTGTCACGTAAATATAAAAACAAAGCCACCACCAGATTTGTGTAGTCTATCTTTAGAGAAAACAAAATGCTCTGGAATCGGTAACTCTAATAGTAGATGATTTTTTGGGGGTAGTATTACAATGTGTTACCATTGGTTTACTTACGCAGTTTCTTCTATAGTTAAGGAGTGAGAACAGTAACTCATACGCCGGTGTTACTGGAAGACAGTAACCTTAAGATATATTCCTCGTTTGCAGCTGCAGGCTAGATAATCATCTTCAGATATCAGCTGATGTCAGTAAAGCCATACACACCCACTCCCATCAAACCTTATCAATACTGAAATTCCTTCAATGTAGTTTCTACTAATAAAGAATGCTTTAACCACCAGATGTCACACCTCTCTGCAAAAAGATTCGTGATTCAATTGTGTCAGTTAAGGGTGGTGTTAATTCGGTTACAAAGGTTTGGCAGGTTGTTCTTGAGGTAAGCTATATGGATCATTACAAACTATTCCATCATCTATGCACAAATGGGTTTTGAAAAGAAACATTACTGTTATGTCGTCAGGAACTGCGTTTGCTCTTCTTGGTGATTATAAATTGCTGAGAATGCGAAGGTAATATGGATTCGTAAAGCAACGGGTGTCCATTCCCACCAAATTATCTCAGTGCTGTATCATCCGCCACGATCCTGCTGCAGAGATGAGCTAGTGAAGCATTACTTTAACACTTTACATTGCATTGCAATTAAGTGCTAAGTGTTTCGTGGAGACGCTGATGAAATGCACACCACGAACCCGCGGGAATAGCTGAAATTATCTCAGGTTGTCCACTTTTCTACACACGGACAGAACACTCTTGTCCTGATTCCAATCGATAAGGCTGACCGATACCTGCCAATTCGACCAATGCCACCCATCGGCCACATTACCCGCACACATCAAGCCCCTGTCTGGTCCATCGCCCCCATGATGATCCCACATCCGTATGCCCACTGTCAAGGCATACAAGCAACTTACCAATTCCACAGTAAGTTATTTTGGACAGAGGACTGATCGCTGTCCCAGGACTGAAGTGCTAAACGTGGATGACTTAGGAATCAAATGGGATAATCAGGCCAGCACTAATAAGGAAGCCACACCTAACAACTGCCTGACGCGCCTTGAATCATAAACTGCATTAAATTAAGACACTTTTATCATGACAATAAACTCTGTTCGGCCCACCTTAAAGCAGTACTTCGTGGACATCAAACTTCTTATAGTTTAGGAGGATCTTGTAAATTGTGTCCAACAGGGAATTAATGAGATAGCTCTATAAATGGGATCTTTATCTTACGTCTTTAAAGTTTATAACATTAATGTTTTTATCATCCGTGTAATATAGTAATGCATTCAAATTTCATGAAAATTGATTAGACACATGAGCTCTTTCATGTTAATTATTTCAAATGATCAGACTGATTCGCGTGGTTCCACAGTTGACAATGTCGTCCACTGTTAATCTTTTACGGTACATGAATTAAATCTTACACAACTCGCTCTCATACTGAATTACAACATTTCTTCGTTTCTTAAATACTATAACAGACAGGCTGTTAGTCGAGGCGGATAAGGAAAACATGATATATGAATTTCTACCATGCGTTGCCACCTTTATATGTTTTCAACCAGTACTATCCTTTATAGACCTCTATATCTCCAGTGCAACTGCAGTCGAATGCAATGCAGGCGAGTCCGATTGAAAACATATATAGAGATACAAATGCCAAGTTTTCCACCTCTGAATTAAGTCCTCCTCCCCTGAAAACACTTCGTCATTATTCCATATATTCAGCACATGAAAGGAAGGATACCCTTACACTTGTCATACTGTTATTCAAAAAAGATAAATGTATTTTTCATATCTTTTCTTTTCTTTTTTGCTGCATCGTGATCAGCTGCTTTAACTTTCCACGACCATTCACAGATAAAACCTCGAGCACATGTGAAATTCTCGAAACTCTTTCTGTATTCAGATCTCTTCTTGCATAAAACATTTTAATGCCTCCCAGGTCTCCACTTTCCCACCTCCTCGGGGAGAATTACCCGTAATTTCTCAGGCAAAAGACATAATGAAATTGTATTAAGAAATATAATCTCTAGTGTTACATGAGCGGTAAGAAATGGATGGTACTGGAATCAGCAACAAGGCTTGATACTGATTTCATCTTATATTCTTATTAGATGAGTGGAAATATCATTCGACCTTCAAATAATCTGAATGTTTCATGAATAGTTCTGATGATTAACTGTGAATGCCTTTTGTGTCAGAAAAGATGCCAAACGTTTGAAAATTGAGGAAAATTATTTGTACATTGCTATCGCTGTGACACCATGTACCAGACTTAATCATTCTCCTAAGGATATGACATTATGGATATGCACCACTGGTAAGATTCGAACCACTCCATATTGTCCTCAGCATCGGGTCATCTGACTCTCTTTTGAGGATCTTTATTTCACAGGTTCTAGAATAATCATAAATGACTTACGACTACATGCCATTTAAGTGAAGTTTTTTTTTTCTACTGCTTTTTGCTAAAATGTGGAACATTCTGCCATTCTTTGATATCAGGAAGAGAATGAATCGGCTGGTTCGTGTATGCATAATGAAGAATATTCTGTATACCTTCTTTTAACTTGTTGGCAAGGATTCATGTCTTACCGACAAGTTGGAAAATGATCTTTTCATAACTTGAGAACAGCAGAGAAGAGTCCTTTCATTAACGACTACCATATTGCAACGACAGACGAGCAATCTATGCATCAGAGATCAGAGAGAAGCAGGAAAGCCAAAAGAAGGAAGTTTGGTCAGCAGCAAAACTTGTGTCACACCCTGTTACATGCTTGAGATGTCGAGGGGTAAGGTATGAGTCAACAAAATCCCCACGGCAGGAGAACCAGAGGTGGGTTACAAGGAGAGAAGATTACCAGTAGATTTTGCCCACAAAAGCAATACTGATGATCTGAAAGAAAGGGGTAATGAGAATCTAAGAAAGTGAATGGTAAAGAGAGTTTCAAAGACTTTGGGGACAGCAGAGGGTGGAGTGATGAGACGAGACAAACAGAAGAGCTGGAATGTGCGCCTTTTCTAGGGTTAAGGTGGACTAATGTAAGCTTCCAGGGAGAAGGGAGAGTTTGAGATATCAAACGGAGGTAGAACTGGCGGGCAAGGAACGGAACACGAGCAGAGGAATGTTCCTTAAGGACTCGAAGATGTATGCCATTCGGCTCATACACCTTGCCCACATGTAACTGGCGAACCTTCAGATCAGTGTACGACGAAAATGTTTTTTATCATTATGAAGAATGGTCAGCTGTTTCTTGTCACCTTGCTGGATAAATGTCCGCTGCGTCTTATGATCATGTTGAGGAGAGGCCTGCTGTTCCTTGCCATTATGTTAAGGAAAGTTTTGTTCTTTGTCGTTGCTGAGACTTGCGAGGCCCTGAACCAGTGCTTTGTTCAAATGGCATTCTGTTTTTAGCCACTGTCGTCATGCAAGCACGAAATTAAGCTGAGCTGCGTGAACTCACTCTTTGGTATGCAAACATGCCACTCTACCTGTACTAGAAATGCTTGCAGTTCCCTGTCTGTTCTCTACATTTGAGAAAAATGAAATGATTTTTTTTCAACATTTCATCTAAATAAAAAAAAATTGTCATATCTGTGCCGATATATTAAGAGCATCCCTGATCCTGATTGTGATCAGGAATATCCATTAATCCATCTCTTTCTCTCTCTCTCCATCACCTGCATAATAAACAACTGGGCACCTGCCTTACAACCCGAACTGTCCGCCATAATAATCGCTCTCGACCTTGTAGAAATCGCCACCTCGGAAACTTTATACTCACTACGGGTTCGTATACCAGTAGTCTTTCCGCCCAAACCCCACTGGCGAACCAGTGAGCTCCTGCGTCGCACTCGTGCCATGGGCTAGCTATAATGTCAGAGCTGAACAAACTGGTGTATTGATTGGTCTGTGTTGCTTCAGGCTAGCGAACCCGCGGAGTTATACGAATCTTACGGACATCGATTATTGTCTTAAGGTTGACTGGTGTAGCTCGGAGACTGAATGGTGCTTAAAATTTTCAAATTATTTAGAGTTATGGTGTGGGAAAAGAGTCTAAGTTTCGAATGGTAATCCATAATTTCAGTTTATCTAAGACATTTTACTTCTTCAGTTAGCTGAGACGGCACGGACAAGTGATTGCTCTAATCATATCACTAACGCTATAAGAAGGGAAGGATAATCGTTTAGTACATGCTGGACAAGACTGGACAGGCTAATACTGTGGACACATTATCCCCAGAGATCGTATCCTCTGTACAGTTCAGAAGACCCTTCTGAAATGATGTCTGTAATCAATGCTTTATATCGTCGGTAGTTCTACTTGTACCGTCGGTTATCATACCTTGTATCGTCGGTAATCGTACCTTGTATGGTCAGTTACCGTATTCTTGGACTGTCTGTTAAGCCATTCCTTGTATGGACTTTCCATCCATCCCAGTATCGTATGTAAGGCTATAAGTGTATTGTTTGTAAACCTAAACTGTGTCGTACATAATCCTATCCTATTATCGTCTATAAAGCTATAACTGTATTGTCTTTGTCTTTAACTGTATCGTCCGTACGTCTACTCTCGCGTCGTCCTCGAGTCTCTATATCCGTAAGGCAGATCTTGTGAAGTATTGAATAAGGCTTCATACAGCTACCTGGCAAACCCGCGCCAGGTAGGGTTAACCAGTGAACAATCTCTCAACCACTACAAGCAACCTTTGGCCTCCCTGCCCGGGGTAAATTGTGACCCACGAAACCAGTGCTAATGTAACCACGTGACCGGTAATCCTTCGTGAGCATTATTCTATTTTCTCTAATATTGTAAACACTTTTATGAAGTACGATGATATGTAGCAAAGAAAAAATGTAAACGATATTGATGTGCCCTGTGGTAATGATGGAATTTAAGACCTTTTATATTCTCTACGTTAATGAGCAACAAACCTGAATAATATGCACATATTAGTAGCTAATTATCAGGGTTATGCCAAAGAACCCGTTATTTACCCTGTAAATTGAAATCTATTATCAAAATCTCAGAGGAGCGTGAGTTATAAATGTAATGAGCCACATACTGTTAAGAACTTTTTTACTTTTTCTTCGTGTTTTAATGCGAGGAAATACAGCGAGGTGTTCGAGGGACCCAACGGGAGTGGCTGGTGTGGTCGATCATATTTCGTAGACATTTTCTCACGCTTCCCTCATCCATTACTTGCCAGGCCAAGTTTGGTACACATACCTCTCGCTTTAGTCTCGTGCTCCACTGCTGGAGGACTCACAGTTGCCGGAGCACGGACGGGCTACTGTACTTTGGAGCCTGCTCCATTCTCCACTCAGAGTCACCATTATTCTCCTCACTGTCTTGTGTCAGAAGCAGGAAATAGAGTACTGCTAACCGTTCATAGCTATATTCAGCCTTCCCTACTCAACAGGAGCACGCACACTGTCTTTCGGGAGGCCAGAGTGATCGGTTAAATTTCAGCTTAAAGTTATATTTCCTGCTTTTAAGCTCGTAGGAAAATTTCAGTCTCCATACCCTCTAACCTATTTCATAAGATTTTTGCAGATTCTTCGTGCATAACGATGGTGGTAGAGAATATCCTGTATAAGCCAAGTGATGAAATGTGACCCGCCAGGAATGGTACAGTATTTGATTTTACCCTTTCGCCAGCCTGCGGGGCTGGGAACCCCCTAGTTTTGTGGGAATTCATTACCAAAATCAGCACATGCAAACGCTTGATATAGTCAATGGAAATCACAACAGAGTTGGCGATAATGGACGGATCACATAGACGGCAAGACTGTTAAATAGACAGGTAGAGAAATAAACAGATTGATACAGGCATATAACATACATACATATATTTTTTCTGTGCCAGCTCTGACGTCATGGTCAAATAAGGCCCTCATCAAGGCTATTTTTGTTTAAGTGGAACACCCAACGCAACTCACAACGCTGCCATCAGTACTGTGAAGCACGGACTGTGACGTGTCATGAGTATTGTAACGTGCTTAGGATACTTGTGATACACTGGTAGGGCTGTGACGCGTCATGAGCACTGTGGTGTGCCATGAGCACCGTGATGCGTCATGAGCACTGTGAAGCGTAATGAACACTGTGACGCGTCATAAGCACTGCGGCGTGTCATGAGCACTGTGGCACATCATGATCACTGTGACGCGACATGAGTGCTCTGATTCGTCATAAACATTGTGTCATGGGCTGTGTGATATACCAAAGGAGAACTGTGTCACATCATGACTTCTCTGACATGTTAGGAGTATTCTGGCTCATCATGAGCACTGTGATGGGTCATGAGGACTGTGACACGTCAGAAGTACAGTAATGAGTCATGAGTAATGTGAAGCACCATGAGCAGTGTGATGCGGCAGGACAGTGTAACGAGTCATGAGAGTTATTCAAAGTGTCATAAATACCGTGACGAGTCATGAATACTGTGACTATACATTTATACTATGACGCGTAATTAGTACTGTAACGCGTAATGGGTAATGTGACGAATAGTGAGTAATGTGACGCATAGTGAGTAATGTGACGCGTAAGGAGTACTGTGACATGTCATGAGCAATCTGACGCGTAATGGGTACTGTGGCACGTTATATTTACTGTGACCCCTTTATGAGAGTATTTTGCCCCATACTGAATACTTTAGAGGGTAACGAGTACTCAGAAGCCCAGCGACTACAGTGATATGATTACTGAGATGCGCGTTATATACTTACGGCGGGAGTGCTCTGGTAACGCTAAACCTTAAGCACCAAAATTTTTCACGTCACGATGATTACCAGAAGTGATAACTTTGCTGTGAGAACGAAGTTCAACTCTTCACATAATCAAATGTGTGAGTTAAAAATCAGTGGGCTGAATACGTAGGGATCACTGTGAGAGCAGTGGAGAGAACTGGAAAATAATGAAAAACAAACTGCACTTAAATGAGTTTTTAAAAAGCCTTGGGCAATTCTGCCTGATCCTTAAATTAGCTTAAATTCAGATTTTAACTTATTAATGACAGTTATTTTCATCTCTTGTGTGAATATATGATTACCAAATGCCTTAATTGTGCCTATCGCAAATTATTCTTACAATACTTGTTTCGTAATTGTCATGGTAATATTCAGTGGTTGAAAAATAATTGTTTAAACAACTTTACACATGGGAAGCAGGATTTAAGCGTGGCGACGGCAATCAGTATGAAGTGTACACCGCAGTAAGGACGACTGAGATGATGTTATCTCTACCCTATGGTGAGGCTGACGAAGGATGAACGTTCCTAGAATACGAGAGTCATGATGAAGACGTGTCATATGACATGTGCAATATCATTTTGGTCCACTAAACTGCCTAAAAATGCGTGAAAGAGGGAGGGAGAGAGAGAGAGAGTGTGTGTATTCATTTCCATGACTTCTACTTTGTGTTCCTTTTAATTGTCTATATTTGCCTTTATTTCACTTGCAGAACTGCGGAGTCGTGTGTGCGTATGCAATAGAGACTGCATGAATAAGTTATCTTTGGCAAGGAGGTGAATTTAAACTAGGCTTTATTTCAAACCTACCATATGAGAAAGCGATAAAATATCGTCAGTCATTATTGCTGGCGTGTCCGTTTGTATATTGGCGACTGGCTGTCTCAGATAGTTTAATCACCCTCAGAGAAATTCTCATTATAAATAACCTGGTACTCAGAATACTGCATCGATTGCATTCTTTTTAGGGTTTTGAATATTCTTCCAGAAGATTGATGTGTGGAACTAAGCGTTCTTTCCTTATTTCTTCGTGTTCTATCTTTTCAGTGGGTTTCACTTCGAAATCCGTAAGGGACTGATTGATACGATCGATAACTACATTTACTGAAAAGCTTAATTTACAAACCTTTCAGATGAAGAAGTTTTGCTATTACTTTATCCATGCTATAAACAAATGTTGATTAATGCTCATTTCGTGTACTTCATCAACATCTTTAAAGTTAGCTTACTACTTGGTATGAGGGCGTTAAAATACACAGTGTAACGGGTGTGAAAATATTTGTCTTGAAAGTATTCTACGTTTACCCTATTCTACCATGAGGTATAACAGGGTATGCGTTTCTGCTCTGTTCGTTGAAGGGCAGATGAGATTACCTTATGTAGTATACCGTATGCCATCTTTTTATTTCGCTAATTATCAGATTGGTTTCCGTCTGATGAATTCCCGTAGCCTTCTTCAATACGCCCAAGTCTTTAAACAAACATCTACACCATGAAAAGTAAAATCCTTGGAAATCAAGCAATTTTAGCCAAATATGAACAGAGTTATCATCTGCGCTAAACAAAAGCACATTTTATCCATTACCACTACACGCATATCCATCCCCATAGTTATTACACGAATATAGCTCGTACGTACTTCCTTGCTGTTTCTACGGAAGGCAACTACCTGAAACGGAGTAATCAATATTGCCTGGCTACCACGTCGCAAGACATGACGATCTACAAACTTAGGATGATCTATACTTCATCCTGGGATTGTTATGGAGGTTTATGATAATGCATATACCATAAGGACACACACAATAACATGTGAAAGCTTATGAGCTTACATGACACATTAACATGCTGAGAGATCTTATATGAGCTCACTTATATAAGTTTACTCAGATGACTGTTACTGTAACCAGTCCATGTCGTCATTACCTGAAATTCCCCCAAAACAAGAGAGATATCTATTGCAACTGACATAATTCTGATATCTCTTTTCAGGGACAAGATGGATTCAGCTCTGATGCTCAGCAAATACAGAGGTAACATCGTTAGTGCGTAGGAATAACAATTCCTTTCATATATATCATAGTTCTCTAACTCACTGTTCTGTTAGTTTTCAACTTAGATCATTTGCTCTATAACAAACAGAAGGTCAAGTTAAAAGTCAGTTAGAATGTCTGATTAGGACAGAGAATAATTGATTCCTCTTTAGGGCAGTATGAAGTCAGTTCCATAAAGTTATTTGAGACCAAGGAATTTCAAAGGATATTCTGTAAAATCTTGAGAGAATTTAAGGCAGCAGTTGCTACGGATTAGAAGTATCTAAAGATGCGACAAGTACAAATTACCTAAAGATATCTAAAAAGTTAGGGATAAAAACATGGGTGATGTAATTCCTACGTGCTCTAAAAACCTTGTGGCATTTTGGACTTAATTCACTTTCGCTGACATTATACATGGCAGGTTGATGAAAGAATAAAGCTAGCCGAGCGTCAGGTAGTTCCACTGCAACTTTTGGTACTCAATAGGTTACCAAAAACCCTACGAGCTGCTGAGGTTTAAATTCGTTATAGTTAAGTCTTATACCACATAGCTGCTACAGTCTGTTACATATCAACATTAGCCTCTTTGTTGTAGCATAATACAGATTTGCTTTTGTATCTATGCTGACCGACAAGGCACTGGTAAATCATGCCCCAATCATGGCCATCTCATGTGAAAAGAAAATAAGAAAAAAAGATGAAGTTAATCAGGACTCTGTCGGTTTAGAAGGGCAGTAGGAATGAGAAAAGAAAAAAGAAGACAAAAGAAGGAAAAGAATTCCAATGGCATCGGAGTTTGAGGATGGAAGGAGGTTTATCACGTGACGGTCACATACGAGTATAATCGGTTTGAAATCTGTGGACTGACGCCAGACCAGTTCTTCAGTTTCTTCAAAATTTCAAAGTGTACTGGGCGGCAGGTGACTCTGGGGCATTTACAGAGACGGGGTTAAGAAGTCCCGCAAAATCTGCTTTCGATTTTCAAATATGGCGTCTCAGGTAAAGGTAAAAATAGCAAAGATCTTAGATATGCTTTACCAGTAGCACCTTATTAGTCATTCGATTTCTCTCGCAATCTGACTCCAATATTTTCAGAGGTAAACGGATCGTGCTATTTACATAATATTCTCTTCGAGAATGTTAAGTGCTTACGCGGGACTGACCTCAGTTGTTGCATTGGAAAAAGAAAGGGTTCGTATATATATGTGTAATGAGACAAATGTCAATGTATGAATCTCTCTAAACCTTCAATGATAATTTGAGCGACGTGACAAGAGTCTTGGTCTGGGCCAAGACATGGCATAACGCGTATTTGCTTTAGGGAAAGATCTCCCGATTAATCATCTATGAACATGACAACACCTGTCTTAAACTGTTTCTCTGATCTGGTTTTTAAGAGCTTCGTAAAAGCAAAAGAGAGGAACTTTTTCAGAAAAACATATGATATGAAACGGAGATTTCCGTTTACTTCTAAAATCTGAGGCATTTCATCCAGAGAACGTCGTTGTAATATTAACAGGCATGAATTTCAGGTTGTTTTTTTAACATTTGGCTAGACTATACTCTCCAGCATGTAATATGAAAA
>JAUUDW010266016.1:0-13841 GCA_032361385.1 Panulirus guttatus | reverse complement strand
GTTGTTGTTTGCAGATGATACAGCACTGGTGGCTGATTCGAGTAAGAAACTGCAGAAGTTGGTGACTGAGTTTGGAAGAGTGTGTGAGAGGAGAAAGTTGAAAGTGAATGTGAATAAAAGAAAGGTTATTAGATTTAGCAGGGTTGAAGGACAAGTTGGAGTAAGTGATATGTTACAGACATTTGGGAGTGGACATGGCAGTGAACAGAACCATGGGAGCATGAGTCATAAGATGAGGGAGAGGATAAAGGTTCTGGGAGTGCTGAGGAATGTGTGGAGAGAGTAAGAACTGTATCTGGGAGGGCAAAAATGAGCATGTTGGAAGTATAGTAGTCCCATCAATATTATAAGGAGGGCAGATGGGATAGAAATGAAATGTCTAAGGACAATATGTGGTGTGAGGTGGTTTGATTGAGTAGGTAATGAAAGGGTAAAAGAGGTGTGTGGTGATAAAAAGAAAGTGGTTGAAAGAGCTGAAGAGGGTATCTTGAAATGGTCTGGATATATGGAGAATGAGTGAGGAAAGGATGACAAAGAGGAGAGAACAAGGAGAACAGGGAGACCAAACTGGAGATGGAAGGAAGAAGTGAAAGGATTTTGAGCGATCCTAGCCTGAACATGCAAGGGGGATGAAAGGCATGCAAGGGAGAGAGTGAATTGGAATGATGCAGTACACTGACATCGACGTGCTGTCAATGGACAGAACCAGGGCATGTGAAGCCTTCAGGGTAAAGCATGGAAAGGTCTGTGGGTTCTGGTTGTGGATAAGGAGCTGTGGTTTCGGTGCATTACACATGACAGCTAGAGAATGGATGTGAGTGGTTGTGGCCTTTTTCTGTCTGCTCCGAGCGCTATACTGCTAGTGTAGAAAACATTGATCAAGCGTAAAAATTGATCCTAGACGTCCATTTCACTCTATATTTCTCTTTCTGTAGAACCTTTGTATGAAGGCACTGAAATAGAGTTAATTGCCCTGTACCTTATTCTTTCAAATTTCTCTTCATTAATTTCCAATAAGTTCTCTTCTTCCATTTGTATATGGTATCCATATCTCCTTGTATTCTTCCTTAAATCTTCATTTTCTACAGTTTTACTTATTCTCATGTTGTCTGCAAAACATCTGACAATACCTGTTTTGAGTTGCATATATGCAGGATCTAAGAACAAATACAGTGGGCCAGTTAGTATGTCTATTTATGCACCATCAAAACAACAACCCTATTGCCAAATCTCTCTTGTCACATCTCGCTAAGACCACAGCTACACCGCAATGTTGGTTCACTTTTCCTCTTCTGTAGGTATTACTTTGGCTTTTGCTTCTGAGAGCTGGCTGCTTGTGTGCCCCCACCACTAGCTAGACCACACAATACTTGGCAAGCTGCTGCATCACATGACTCTTGTGTGGCCATCGGCAACTCAAGGGTATGCCGTTTTGATAACTGCTTTTTTCCCTACATGTCGAAGCTCTGGTACCCTCTACCTTCTCGTGTCTTTCCCAAAAACTAAGACCTGGCTCATTTTAAGAGACAGGTTTTTCACTTTCTCAAAAATTCGTAAATACTTTCCCGGTGTTCTTCCCCCTCTTTTTTTCAATTTTCTCTACATTTGAATTGGGGCCCAGCTTTGATGTGGACTTTTGTCCGTGACTGGAGCCTTTAAAAAAAAGAAAGAAAAAAAAAACTGAGACACCAGAATTCTATCCTGGTGCTAAAAGTAGATGCTCATGACACATGGCATCTATACATACTGATAAAGTGTGCCCTTCATTTCAAAAGATAACATGAAAAGAAAAACTGTACTTGTATAGCTGGGGTCCCCACAGGGTACTATTGTGGAATACTAGTAACTATAACTCGTGGAATTTTTCCTGATGCTAATTACAGTTGCTTGTGACGGAAGTTACTTCTGCATATGATAAGTACACCTTCAATTTCAACGAGGGATAGAAGAGGCAATCCGTACAAGTATGGCTTGGGTCTCCATAACACAAAACATTCTATTTAAGTATGGTTGGGGTCATTTAGGGGTCACATGTACGAGAATTATTTTTGGCGCCCTCCTCATTGCCAATGTCCTAACTGAGGTTTAATCCAAAGTGTACTAAGTCCTTGTAAAGTTTTTCCTTCATGTTATGGAAGCATTGCAATAAAGTGATTGGGGAGAGGAGGTATGGGTTACCATAGCTACTGCCCCACAACCAAGTTGCTCACTGTGAGAAGAGGGTTTGCCATATATTTTGGTGGCAGCTTAACAGGGATATACTGTATTTCCCACTATATAAGATGGATTTTTTAAACTTGTCTCCAAAAACCACCCTGCATTTTACTTTTTCCTAGATATTCCCCACTAGTAAGGGTTGCTTATTATATGACAGAAATTACAATATATTCTTACACTAAACTTAAATGATGGACAACAACAAGGAAGGGCAGAAATATTTGATGAATACCAACTATATAGAAGGGTCACTGGATCTAGAACTTTTAGGCAAATGAATAAAGCATGCTGAGGAGGAATTATCTGACCTCAGGCAGGAATCATCTCAATGAAAGGTTTAATACATAGAATTAACATACAGGAGGATAAAGACAGGCTGGAGCTTATCAAAAGTGAACTGCAACATTGCATGACAGAGTTCAGGGAAGCTGTCCTGTAGCAAATCACCCAATTAATGGAAGTTTTCACAGCCAAGTTTCCAATCATCAGTTGTGCACCAATTTCAACCATTAGCAGGACACCATGTCATACCTCACCATACCTCAAGTCACTGCCATTGTACACCAGTGTAACTCAACTCTGTCTCCTGGGATTGTTGTCACTACTCCCAAAACTCATGATCCATTTTTTTTTTTAATAAAGCCATCAAACCTAAGGAAATAGACAAACTGTCTATTTAAGATTTAACTTCACTAAACAATGTAGCTCTCAAACAGCCCTTTTAAGGCAAATTAAACATCAATGAGGTAAAGAAAGCAACAAGGTTAAATAAGTCTTATCTAGGATGAACAAGTAATTAACAATATTTGTGAATACTACAAGGGGAGAATAGTTTTGTCTGGAAAGATATACCAGACTAATGTAACTTTACTGTTCATTATCAGTAAAACTGAATTAAAAACTTTTGGAGTACATGAACCAGTGCTTTCAGGAAGGTCATCTTATAACTGCCCCTGGAAAATCAAGTTAGAATAGATTTTGTATTCAGTGCATCTCAGAATAGATTTTGAGTTTAGTGATGGAGAAGTAGACAACTTACTGTTAACAGAACTTGGACCCATCTTGAAAAAATCATGTAAAGGAATCTCTTCCTGTGGTATTCTTAAGAGACTAATATTGAAACTAATCTGTGATATAGTATTTAAATTTAGGGTCAATGAACAGGGCATTCATTATCTATATGTTAGAGGCATTGACAAAAGTTTTTTCAGGGTCTTTAGTTGGCATTATTCATATATAGTAACACATATGAAGTGCAACTTACTTCATTCCTGTACTGGAGTACTCTAGGAACTATAACAGTAGGTTCAACCATTTTCAGAGAACAGCAGTAAAACTAACCACATTATATCTAATGAGCAGGTCACAGTAATCAAAGAAAGTTCAGGTATAATGAATGACATGCTGCTATACTGAGGGCTTTAGCTACTAGTGATGCATTTCTTCAGCCTTTGCTGCTGCTGATGAATATGACATAATGCCACTTTCAACGCATTGCTTTGGCATTACTGGACTATGCCAATGTAAGGTTACATTGCAAGTGAAAAGTCACCTTTGGTGAGGCTGTATCACTGGGAGTAAAGTCTCATCAAAGAACTTCTCATGCCAAAGAAGTACAATAATCCCTGCTACTGGATGGAGAACAGCCTTGAGCTGCATGAGCCTCTGGAAATGAGGTCTTGGGTAACACTAAAACCCTTTCTTAGAAAGGGTTCCTGAGTAAGCTTTATTCTATTCATAAATAAAAAGAATAAATAAAATGTACTGCTTCTGCTTTTGGAGATAATGATGTATATTCTAGCCCTTGCTCATGATGATAATATCATATTGCTGCTGCCGTTGGTGCTAATGATGATGATGGTGTTAATTTACTAGTTCCACTTTTCTTGAAGATGATGTATTATTTCAACTGAGTAAAAACAATTTATGGTTGATTCTTAATTTTCAAATCTTAACACTTTGACACAAAAATCAATGGAAAGACTGGAATGATCTGGTGTTATAATTTGGAATTACTGATAATGACTTAGCAATATGGTTAGTGAATGCAACTCTATGTACTTGGAAAGAGCTGCTATAGAACATCCAAAGACATGATAAGTTGGGCAGAGCTGTTTTCAGGTCATATTTGTATTATGCTACATAATCATGTGCCACAGACAGGCTTGTGTTTACAGTGGATCTCTTTATATCTGTATCTCTGATGCCCCTTCCCTTTGGGAACTCCCTCAAGGGGTGGCCACAGCAGAGTCCCCATAACTGTTGAACTCCAGTGCTGCTTCATACCCTTTAGTGCCTTATCCTTAACAGGCCACTGGCACAAGGCAACTCTAGCACAGTGTTATCAGAGGCTCCTACCTAATGTTCCTAACAACTACTTCTACTTTATATGTCTACCTAATATACTTGCTTAATGTTACAACATACTACTTCAACCTAATGCTGCCAGCTAATGATACTACCCACTACTTCTACCTAATTTTTCTACCTAAAGCCCCTTTCTAATGTTCCTACCTTCTACTTCCATCTATTGCTCCTACCATTTTGTCAAAAGGCAGGGCTAGCACAAAGTACTCACGGCAAGAAAATCTAGAGTTGTGAAGAATGAGCTGCATGAGTTAAGTGTTGTCAAGTGTTATTTGTGACAAGGACAGATTACATGTTTGTTGACAGATTATGAGCAGTCCACAAGTGGGTGAGACAGAAAGATAAGACAGCTACCTAGGTCAAAGGAGAGCAACTTGACAACCGCTGAAATGCTTGCTCACTATGCAGCCATCAATAAACCCTTCCAATATCCACGTGGGTAGTACCGGTAATATACCTCCCTGGTTGGTGGCTGCCTAACTACTACTACCAGATCTCACTGAATCAAAATTCACTTATACAATAGTTCCATCAATTCTCAGATGCATCCTAATGGTTAATTTTTTTGTTTAACTGGAAGTAAGTATGTTTGTAAGATTGGATGTATAAGTTAACTGTTTAGTTGTAAAGGCCTCACAATAGTAAATAACCCAAAGCTGTAGTTTTCTATTGGGATAAAAAGAGGAGTTACCTTAACACCTTACAGTATAGAGTACCATTTTTCAAAACTTATTGGCTAGCTGTGTTGAGTACAAGAATTGTTAAGCTGAGGATTAATACTTTTGTAAGACTTCTTGAAAGTCTTTCCAGGTGTAGTATTAGGACAGTTATTGCCAGTGAGGTGAGGTAGATTCATAGGAGTGATCTGGTTTACTCATTAGGTCAGTATTTTTAGGCTGAATACCATAATTCAGTTTACTATTCCTTTACATGGTCAAACACACTGAATTCTGTGTACTCTGTTGAGGAAGTCTGAATTGTGGAACAAACAAGAGAGATTGTTATCTGCTAGAAAGTACTGTCATGATGACATCACCATACTCCCAATATTTACCTCCTTGAATAAAACTCACCTGATTATTTTGGATCTAAAATAACAATGTTAGGGACAAGCAATGGACTAACTGATAGTTAAAGGAATATAATAAGAGAATTATAGATTTCAGAAGAAACCTGGAAGTACTGTTTCTAGGTCCAGAAGAAGATGTATTCAAATGACAAAGATAACTAAATTGACTGAGTATAATTTTTCCATAAGTTGGGAATGGCAATTGCCTTATTTATTTATAAAATTATCATAAATGAAATAGAGTTACATTCTGCAAGTAAAACAAGTTGTCAGATGAATTTTAGAATAAAATGCCTATTTCAAAAAGAGCTGGAGAATTGTATGAAGATGAGTAATCAAAATCAACCATTAAAAACATGAGGGAGCAATGTCAAAACACACTGCCTTAGTGGCAGAGGCTCAACAGAAGAATTGTTAAATCATGGGTACTTATCATAAACATGTCTACTGTAGTTCAGTTTGGTTTCATTCTTAAATAAGGAACAGCAAATCAAACATTATCGGTAATGCGGAAGAGTTTCAGTGGGAAGGATTGAAGATTATGTAAGGCACTACAATGGCATGGTAATTGGGTTTCATAGATGTACCCCAGATCCTGTCAACTTCATGAACTCTCATATAATGTTGATAGTAACAACACCTTGCATGCAGATGTACCCATCTGAACCAGTTCAATTGCTTTTTTTTGTGTGTTTTTTTATTCCAACTGCTGATGGGTATCCTCATTCTTTATTTTGTGGTAATTGATTATTCTATGGCATATGATATCTGATGGTTGTGGTCTCCAAACAGCTGATGAAAACCATATGGTATGAGACAGTGGGGAACTACAGTGAGGGGAGAGAGAGAGAGAGTGAATGGAAAATAGTGGTGCCCCTCTTTGGATGAGGAGGATCCAGTCAAACAGAACCCACTGTGGGGAATCCATTTGCGACATGTGGTGCCTGCAAGCATCCTAGGAGGAAGACAAACATTCTGAACTAAAAACAAAGGTGTAAATAAATCACAATTTAGATACATAAGGAGTGTTTCTGTTACCCCTCCTCATTGCTTCTGGCCTAATTAAGGTATAATCCTCAGGTGTAGTGAGCCCTCATAAAATTTTTCCTCCTGGTGGCAGTGTAATGAAGTAACTGGGGAGAAAAAGGTACTTTTTACCACAGCTATTACCCCGTGACTTGGTGCTTCACCACTACCGTCTCCTCACTGTATTATACTGTAATAAGAAATTTTGTTAAACAAGCTGTAGGTCACAACTACTGAAAGGTAGTTAGTAGCATAAACCTCATAAAAAGGCAGGGTTTGAAGTTTCTAGTGCCTAGTGCCTAGAGACCTTAGAAAATCTCTCAAATGTCACAGAACAGAATGACCATTGTGAGAAAATCTGTAGTGGTACAATGTTAAATGAGATTTCTGTATATCAAATAAATAATGATAGAGAATGCACCATGGGCAATACTCTGATCAATAATCTGTTCTTTATTTTCTTTGTCTTCAAACATGTAAACATTATTAGGGGCAGAGGGTATCAATGATAACTAACCTCCTTCACAAACAAAAATAAGACTATTATAAAAATTGAAAATCCACTGATACCTAAAACTGGGGAAAAGCATTTGATCACTAAAGTCATGGACAATTACGGTATTAATTTATATGCATGAAATGAAATATTCAAAAATGCAGAACAAAGATGCTTAACTTAAAAGTTCCACTTTATGCAAACTTATTCTGCAAGAAATGTAAACATCCTTTGAAATCACAAGAAATCATTTGCCATTAACAATACAATAACAGCTTATTCCTAAAGTTCTCTTTGTCTCAGTGTTAAGCACTGATCCTACCTACCTTAGAATAGCTTAACATCATTCTAGAGAGTAAAAACATAAACCACCAGAGTAAGCAGAAAGACTGCTTTAACTGCAAGTCATTCAAATCAGTTGCTGTCACCACTAATTACTAACCTTAACATAGTGATTTTTTTCTGGGAAAGAGGTTCACATTAATTCAGTGGCTCCTTATCTTCAATCTTGTTTCTCTGTTCTTTGGATCCTCTGAGAAACAGTTCTTGAACTTAACTGAAAGGGATAGATATCTAGAGAATAATAACTGCCAATGCCCATAAAGCTGGCTAAGTTACTCAGTTTAACAAATGAAGCATGAGCATATTTGGATTAAAAGTACTTGTATTGAATATTGTTTTAATAAATAGTCCCTCTAAATCTTGAAGATTCTCAAGCAGCAGAGCATCTAATACATCTGTAATTTTTGGTCATTTAAGACAGCCTCAGATAATGAATGACACTAAAGCACAATTCCAAATGGCAGCTTGAAAACCTTAAGGACCAAAGTACTACTTTTGTCCTAGACTACTGGGATGTTCTACAGAACACCTGTGTTGCCGCTAGTGCAGCATAGTTACTTTTAGTGAATTACGAATGGCTGGAAACACTCTCTGAAAAATACCAAAAAATATCTACATTACTTTCTATGGCTAAAGGTGGAATTGTCTTCAAGTTCTGAGCCAGGTTGAGTTCCAGGTTAAACCTTTTATAAGGGGTCTAACTCAGAAAAAATCCAAACTACAGTTATGGGTCTTATGCCATGCAAATCTTTAAATGCTGAGAAATAAGTACATAGTAAAAGTTTATGTCTGACTTAACCCTTACAGGTCATGTCAAACTTTCACGTTATGGAGCAGGATAACACCTAGGTTACAAGATTTTAAAAGTGGCATAATCTTAACCAGATGTATGGGTCTTATGCCATTCAATTTATTAAATGATGCAAACAGGTGTGCACAGAAGTCCCTTGCCAACACCTAGGGTTATGCCCTTGGAAGACTGTGATTTTCAAAACCCTGGATGGTTAGCAAGGTACAGGGTCTATGGAAAATGGGGTGTTAAGAGGAGTGACCCTTGAAATACATATGGTCTGTTATATAATGAACAAACCTGTGTTAAAAATAAGCATGAAATACTTCAACAACAACATGCTTATTCTATAAATGGCAAAAAAAAAAAGAAAAAAAACTGCAAAACTGTAAGGTAATAATGTTATGGCAATATGTTATCTTTGTTGCCATGCCTCCATACTCCTGTAAAGCAGCCAGCCAGCTATGCTGCACAAAAGTCTGTCTCAACACTCACACTATCAACACTGCCTGGTTATGACAATCTTCCTATATCTCTTGAGATGGTGATCTGCTGGGTTAAAAACAGTCTACAGCCACAAGAAATTCGCCTAATGCATGGATAAAATTTTGGTGTTGCCATGGAAAACTATGGATATTCAAAGTTTGATGCTATGGTTAGTAAAGTGGTATGTATTATTCTAAGAACGTATTCTGAAAACCTTCGTAGGCAAAGGTTCTTTGTAAATTGTAACGGTTGATACATTTGACCTGACTCTTACAGGATAAGACAGACACATCTTCACTAAACCTAGGTGTGACTCCTAATGATGGACAGATGGACAAACAATGGAAAATAATACAAAAAGACAAAACAACCATTAAGAGTCTGCCTTGGAATGCAGATCTATTCTGAATTAAAAAAAGAAAAAAAATCCATTCTACTGTAGCACTTAACTAAGTGGAAGTTCAAGCTAATGAATCACATTAAGTTTGTTACACAGACCTCATTTCACAGCAGTTTAGGATAACTAATGATATTTTAGTGTCCTTGAACAAGGATTATTTTTCCCCTTTTTAGACATCTTCCAACAACTGATGTTATTCTAATTTTGATAATGATCATGCTTAACAATCAAAAGGACAATCAGATAACCTTTTCATTCTGTATACTCTTCAGTTCTTAACATTTTTCTTTTTGTTTCTTAATACAGTCATCCCTAGCTTACCAAAGTATTGCTAACCAAGTATACACACTTATAATAATGTTTACATGGATATATTTTACAAACACTATCTCAAGGTTAAAATATCTGCTGTATTTTACTATGTGATGGGTGTGTCGCATGATTGTGGGCTGTCTCTACCCCAACTCAGAGGGACCCATTGTGGTGGTGGTGAGAATACACACAAAGCAATTCATAAGTGAAATCACTACATCACCCGGGCCTTGTCACCCGGGCTCTGCCTTCATCATTCTTTCTTAAAATGACTCTCACCATGTGAGACACCCGAAGTGATCTTGATACAAAATTTTGATAACTTTAGCCTTTTGCTGTTTTTTCTCCTTACACATGAAGGAATATCACAATCACATGGCACTGTTTAGGCAAACATGAAAGCAGCCTTTTGTGCAGGGTAACTGGCTGGCTGCTGTGTGGGATTAAGAAGACAAAACATGTGACATGGGGTGTGACATACTGCCATAATATCATTGATTTATTACTTTACAGTTATGTATATAATTTTTTGTATTATCATAGAATAAATAGGTCTTTTATGCATAAAATGTTTATTCTCAAACTTGAAGAGTTCATTAAAGAACTTAAAGTATAAGTGTCTCAAGGGTAATTCCCCCTAACCCCACATTTCCCTTAGGCTGTATACCTTGCTAACTGTGGTTCTGGCAACAGCAGGGTCTTCCAAGAACTTAACCCCCTGGATGGCAAGGGACTGCTGTATTTCCAATCAATTAATATGTCCTTAACAATCTCTATTTCATGGAAGGAAACAGTTCAAACAGTAAATTCTATCAATTCTATGACACCACTGATATGCATTTACACATCCCCATCTGAGAAGTTGAGTTGATATGGGTCCTCTTGCAATGCTATTACCCAAACTCTCTTTAGGAATTTTCTTAAGTAATTTATCATGAACCTAAAATTACGAAAGAATTTGGGTTACAGCAAAAGCAAGTGCACAGAAACAATAACAACTTGAAACTTTAAACAGGGGTGCACAAGCAACGACAAATGACTTCCCAGAATGAACAAAAGCTTATGACTGTACTGTTCTCTTCTATGACACCATGAATGTTAACCCTAAAATGGCTCCCATCATCATTTCATGATCCTAAAAGGGATGGTTCTCACTGTCATATGACATTTTAAGTTTCCCCTTTATCCAAATATCCAGATGATAACCAGTGGAAGTCTCTTCCATTGTCAGGAGGGTGCAGAAAAAAATTCTGCTCCCCTCAACACCTCTACAGCCACCATTATTGGTGTAAGGCTGTCAGCCCACCAGCTCTGTGTATAAACAGGGTGACTCTGTTATGGTTTCTATGCACCTGCTTTAGCAAATTATGGTTTCTGTGAATAGGTGACAACTTACATCCACCTGATACTTTGTTGGGACTCAGTAGTGCTTTATTCAGTTGTAATTTGCTGTACAAACCAAATAAAGTTCTAAAGAATCTGACCAAAGTGCTAGGTGGAATATGTATGTTGTCAGCAATCTGCATGGCCCATAATTGTGAAGAGCATTACGTGCACACATGATACCAGAGCAAATCATTTTCAGGACACTGTTAGGTCTCCCTTCTTTACATGTTCTAATTAGCTGATTTTGATAAAGGTGGAATTAATCAATTCCTCACACTCTGTACAGTTGATGAAGTGCTTTCACCTGATAATCTCCCAATGTATCAAAGCTCTGTCCACTTTGAGAGGACTTCACCTTGAGGGGTTAATAGAGGCTACAGGAAAACTATGTACACACTGTATCTACCATGAAGGAAGTGGTCATGGCAAGTTTCTACTCATCCCTGTCCTTACATGCCTCCCTCGAATACACCATTCCATGCAATCTTCCAACATTTCTCTCTCCCCAGTCCTCTTTCACTATATTTCCCTGTCACAGGTGGTCTATCTTTCACACCAACCCCTTTATTCTTACTATAATGCACTCTCCTTATAAACTGTCTGTAATGCATTCTTTCCTAATGCCCAAACCAATTCAAAGTATTGTTTCACTCACTCTACCACTCAACAATTTATTCCCTTTGAATTCCCTGCAATACCAAATCTCTCATACACCTCCTCATTTCTTTCTTCATTCCAACTATTTATACCTCATACTCCTGTCAAATAACTCATTTCCATGGTCTGGATTATGGACCTCTTTAACTCATCCTATTTACATGTTCTGGCTGCATACATCAGGGTCAGGAAAACTATGCTGTCCCTTAATCCATTCTTCACTTCCGACAAATCTATAGCCCCTCGTTCCCAGCATCATAGGAACTAAGAATTTCCTGGTTTCTGCCAGACTCTACTGCCAGTGAAGGGGAGCACTCTGGTAGTAGTATTACTGGCTCCTCCCACAGCCTTTCTCTTTCTCTTAGACCTTCCTCTTTTTCTATTCACTTTACCAACATTCATGGTCTCTCTAGTAACCTATCCTCAGTTGAACACCGTCTCTCTAATACCTTTCCTAACATCTTCCTTCTCTTTGAGACACAGTTGCCTAATGATGTTCTCACTCATCACTTTTTCATATTTAACTATAATCTCCACCTATGATTCCAGTTCAAAGGTGGCATTTGTGCTTATTCCAACATCAACACACCTGTTGCTTGCTTCAAGGACCTTGAGTCCCCAAATTTTGATGTTATATGGCTAGAGGTCTGTCCCCCTACTATCACACTTTTCCTCTGTTTTGTCTATTGCTCTCCTAATTCTACAAGTCTTATATCTTTCTTAGACTATCTAAATTCCTGCCATGAGACTATGACACCCTCTCACCTGCAAGCTGAGGTCCTCTACCTCAGGGATTTCAATGTTCACCATAGGAAATGGTTGAATTCCTCCTATATGGATATTGGAGGGATTGAAGCCCTCATGTTCTCCATTCTCAAAGATTTAGAGCAAATTATCTTCCACCCTGTCCATATTCCTGACAGCTATGATCACTTTCCTAACAATCTGGATTTGTTTTTCACCTTTTGTCAATCTTGCTGTAAGTATGCAATCTTGCCTCCAATTGATTCATCTAATCACACTCTCATAAATGTATTTATTCTAACGGCACCTCCCTCTCCAGCATCCCCTTCTAAGTGTAAAGACTGGCACCTCAACAGTGTTGACTGGAATAACTTACGTAACATCTTTTCTAACTCTCCTTGGGTACATTGTTGTCTCTTATGTGGTGTTGCTTCTGTCTCTGCCAAATGCATAGCAGAGGTTATTCTTGTGGGAACAGAAGCATTTATCCCCCTTCCGCTATGATGGCCTTTTCGTCCAATCCATGGTTCAACCGTACCTGTTCTGAGGTCACTCAGGCAAGGGGTCAGGGATATCAGGCTTGGAAAAACCTTCCTGCTTCTGGCTCCCATTCAGCTTTTATCACTGCCCATAATCACTGCAAGCATTTTATGTGAGGCTAAGCGTTCCTTAATTCAAAAGAGGTGCGATAAACTCTCCTCATCATCCACTGATAGGTCTTTCTGGGCTTTAGCTAAGGGCATCTCTAACAACTTCTGTCACTTTACCTTTCCTTCACTTTTGTTCTGATGCCCCTCTTACTAATTCTATGCCCCTTTCTGTAATCTCTTTTCAGAGTGTCCAAAAAGCTCTTCTCTCTCTCTGGAAACAAAGCAAGACTTATGGTCCAAATGGTATCCATATCCATGTACTGAAAGAATGTGCCTTTCTGAACTTGCACCTGTGCTTTCTCATGTTCAGTTTCTGTTCAGAAACCAAAACTTTTCCTTCTCCTTGGAAGCATGCATTGATACTTCCCATCCCTAAGATAGGTGACTGTTCTGACCCTTCTAACTATCATCCTGTTGCTTTGACATCTACCATTTCCAAAGACTCTGAATCCCTCCTCAACTGCTATATCCTTAAATACCTCGAAAATCACAGCCTTCTCTCTGATCACCAGTATGGCGAAATCCACTGGTGATATTCTTTCCCATGTTACTAATGTCTGGTCATCATCCCTCATAGATTTTGGGGAGTCATGTATAGTTGCCCTTTCAATGATTTCCTCTCCTCCACAAACAATCCAATATATTCATATGCTGGTGACTCAACACTGCATTCATCCACATCCTTCAATTCTGGTCCCTCTTCTCTCATTCGATCTGCATCTTATCTTGACACAGCTTCCTCGATAAATTTATCCTAGGCCACGATATCTCAATGAGGCACACAAAATCTAGTTAAGTTTAATGCCTCCAAGACCCTGTTTCTGCCCATCTCTCCATCGAAAACTCCTCACAACTCTTGTCTCTCCTATGACTGTTTTGTAATTCCACCTCTTGACTCA
>JAUUDW010265905.1:0-13842 GCA_032361385.1 Panulirus guttatus | reverse complement strand
TGATCGTTCCATTCTGAGGGAAATGTTTGAAAGCGAAATCCATTGAAATCCTAATAGCTCCTTTAATTTTCGCTCTAACGGGATTAATAGTATATTAGTTTAGTCCAGATAATTAAAACCCGGGCGAAAAAGTTGAATGTAAAAGACTATTTCGTTTCTACCTCGTTAATCCGTTTTCTAAACCTTTCGATATCCTGAGTCAGGGAATTCAACCGATGGATGAACATTTGCGACACGTATTTCGTAAGCGTATTATCAAATGTATTTTTCTCTCGAATTTGCCACACACTTGGATTATCCATGTTCCACTTCTGTTTTTTCTTTCTTTTTTTTGCGCTTTCCCTCCTTCATATTTCTATCTTCGATTCCTTAGCGTCCTGTCTGTCAATTCTCTCTCGTTCCTCACTCAGCAGTTCACATATTTAATTGCATCTCCGTGGGCCATTACCAGGACGTAGCATAACACTAGATTGTTGCGAAGGATTAGTTTGATTCGAGGTATCTCCTGAACTAGAGTCGTGAGTCAATTTGAAAGTAGAGAATCGATTATGTACTCACAGAAGAGCAGGCGCCTCGCCTCGTTGAGTACGATGTCGTATTTTCCATTGAGAAAGAATCAGATAGATTAACTTCGGGAGATACACACACACACACACACACACACACACACACAGAGACTAGACCATCGTTTATTCACAGACACACAAATCCAAGAGCAACTAATCTTTTTAATCCTGATGCAACCACACCTTCGTTGGTCCTCCCTGACTCCTCCCTGACAAACAGCACAGTTAAATGATAATTATTTATTGCCACGCTGAATCTTAAGAATCGATAATTATTTACCACCGGAGAGGGAGTTTGGCACCTGTTCTTGCACCTGCATACCACACCTTTAAGTCATGATGGTTTATTGACACGTCGTGGCCCTGCCATAATGAGCGTGTACCGACACGCCACTCCGACGGAAACTTATCATTCGCTTGACGCGCCGGGCCTTCGATGCGTGATTGATTACTGATACACCTGAGGGCCCGGCTGAATGATCTCTCGCTAACAGGTTCTGCAGCGGGAGACTGGGCGTTCATTGATAAAATCTGCACACCTGCAGTGAATGATTCTTGATGGGCATTGCTATCTCACGAGGATGGTATTATTCATTGGCACATACCAAACCTTGGATATGTGATCGTTTGCTATAATAATCATTCGCTGACGCACCAGTTCTGGGCGGAAAATTTTTTCTCCAACAAGCATTGATGAAATTGTTGACGTTTTATATATAGCAACGACCTGAATAGGTGATTTTCCTGTAACATGCAGTCCGGCACGGTAGTTATTGTTTATCGACACAATTACACAAGATGAGAGAGGGATTATCGCTGAAAATGTTCAGGGTTGAATATCGTTTAACGCGACTGATCGTTGAATAGAGAGTTTTCTGTACCACATGGAAAAATCAAGTCATATGTTAAGTCATATGTATATTTTCTTTCACAATGCTACGTTCACGGCATCCCAATTTACCTCTGTTTGTGTGTGATTACTATTTGTGATTACTTCTGCCTGTGATTGATATTTGCTTGTTACGGGGAGAGAGTTTTACACTCGTGCTGCCCCATCTGTGTGTCTGTCTGTATGTCTGTTTGTCTATGTTTCTCTGTCTTGTCTGTCTATCTGTCTATACTTCATTTCGTGTGGATGCCTCGAGGTCAGCAGTTGGTGTAGGTAATTGCATATGTCAGCGAGATTAGATTTAATCAATGACACACACACACACACACACACACACACACACACACACACACACACACAGAAAGCAAACTATTCACAGCGTATATTAGGCCGAAAGTAGGACATGCTTGTCAAGTTAGGTGATCGCTCAACTTAAAGAAGCACAGTCGATTAAAATCATGGAATGGCGATAAATACTGTACTAGAATTAAGAAAGCCAAGGTACAGTGAGAAATTAGAGGCCATAGATTTTGAGTAGTATGGAAGAGAAGAGTACAGGGTGACTTGATCACGAGTGTGAGACTCCCTTTCCGTACAGAACAAACAGGTGATTATTCAGGACCTGGCTTTGTGTTGTTATGAGGGCTCAGTAATGAGGCAGGTGAGTAGTGAGGGTAATTATTGCCTCCATACGTCCTTAGCTGACACTTGATGACCTTCATTACTGGTGCTGTAGTGCTGAGCGCTGAGCAGCAGGGGTGTGTGGTCATAATGGTCATGGATGTCTTGCCGTGTGAGTGGGAAGCATAATCCCAGTCTAGACTGGCTGGTGACACCAAGATAGTGATATACCGAAAAAAAGGGTTTGAAAATCTAAGAAAATGCACCAAGGTCTGTTTTGCTTCATGAAATTTCTGGAATTTCGGCCAAATCAGAATAAAATGACAGAGGGGAATTGATTCTGTTTGGTGCAGGATCGAATCTAAATTACGAAGCATGGAAGACATCCCAGTGGGTCCCAGTCTTCAGGAAAGTGTCTGGAAGGGAAGCGAATCTCATAAATGATCAACCTTTCAGTAAAACATCCTGGAATAGATCATGATAGATGTGAGGATGACTCACACATTTCTCATCACCACATGAATGTTGTTACGTGATGAGGGAGCTGTTCCTGCCGCCATCTGCTGGTGGTGTGTGCTTGGGCGCTGACCCTGTACGGTAACCCAACTTTATTTTAGAATAAACAACAAACGAACTCAACTTTTTCATCGTTTCTGAAAACATTTTCCCACGATTTTACGCGTGTGGTGATTGTAATTCCACACACACACACACACACACACACACACATACTAAAGTTGAGACTTTGTCTAAACATACAGTTCCACGAACGATTCACAGCGAAAATGTTCCTAAAGAAATGGGAACTGCCTCATCAATATGCGTAGAAAGAAAGGACGCAAAATTCATCACAACAACGTTTGTAATTTGCTCGAGGATTATCATTATTTTCTTTTTCCTGAAAGATTCATTTTACCTGATGACTCAGTTGCCTTAGAGATGTGGTCGTGACAGTTGGCAGACAGACGCTCGTCCTTGTGTCCCTGTGGCATGCGTCTCCCTGGACCAGGACATGTCATCAGTATTAAGAATCAGAACGCAATCAACGGGTCGTCCGCCTACCAACATGTGATCCGGACCTGACCCGTCTTAAAGACGACACCAACCCCGACCCTTTCCTGTATGGTCAGATGACCAGCAAGACCCGAGCGTCTCAGGTCAGCCCAGGTCGCAGCCAGGTCGGACCCAGGAGATATTCAGGCTAACGAATGTCAGAGGCAGGTTGGTTTCTTGATTATTCGGACTGTCAGCTACCGGGGATGAGCGTCGGGATAACTACCACACGAAAAATCATTAACACCTTCTTCAAGTGTTAAAGATAGTTCTCAAACCACAATGCACTCTCGCTAATGTATGTGGCCGGCGGAAGGGTATGTGGAAGTCAGTGTGGATGGAGACTCGGTTGGTGTAAAGTTTGCCCCTTCCTCGACCTCTTACTACTTGGTAGGTACTTTACTCCATGTCTCCGACCATCTCCCTCACGGGTCCTGTCTCACCTCCCGGGCCCCTCGACCATAGAGAGTTCTTCACCTGAGGAAGATTAATCACTCGCCCTCGTATAAGCCTACTGAGGCCTGGTTACTAGTCCCTGCTCACTAGGGGGCACACGAAGAGGAAGAGGAGAAAGGGGGCCGACCACCTCCTGACTTCAAAGGTGAGGCGGTGGAGTCTTGAGACGAGCGGAAGAGGACAACATTTCTGTCTGGCATCCCGGGAGGATAACTTAGAACCTCGTGTAGCGAAGACGCACAACCTAGGTACGAATGGCTTTAATGGGAAGAGAACTTGACATAGGTACGATTAAAGTACACGCAGGTCGGTGACGTGAATGCGTACAGAGTAGAAAAAAAAGAGGCTTTCTGACAAGGAAAAGACGTGGAAAAAAGTACAAAACTTATTGATACAGAGGCAGTATGTGCCCGAAGGATTTGATCCGTTGTCAGTCGGATTTGGGTAGGACACCCTCTCGCAGGAGGACCTGGTTACCGGAGTAGTGGAGTGGGAGACGAAGGTCGACGCAGTGAAAGGTCAAGAGAGAGGCGGTGTCCTTCGTGTCAAGCGAAGGTAGGGACTGGTTCGCCAGCTCTCCAGCGTTACATGGGACAGTGGGGGTAAGATGAGCTTTTATTAGTGGGACAGAAGACCCAGGTCACGGGTTACAGCCTGGAAGAGTAATATTGATCGAGAAATCTATACAGTTTGACTGAGAGACTGTTGAGGTCCCCGAGGCCCGATGGTGAGTGAACATGACGAAAGGGAATCGTCGCAAATAAGGACTGCAGAACGCTGTCATTGTCCGAGTTGAAAAGGTTTTGTGAGTAGTGTGAGAGGTCACGGATAGTCCGTCCTTTTTAGAACACTGTAGAGATATGCTTTGAATTAATAAATGACGTAGTTGACCTGAGCACATAGGTATCCCATGAGGCAGGAACATACGTATGTGTTTTATGACGAGGAACTAATGTCTCCCGCGATAACTAGACACAACTGTGGCATGAGCACATAGATGACGTCTGAAGACTAATGCCAACACACAATCACTTCTGTAGTGACCTTATGTGATGTGGAGGACGTAGCAATGCTCTGCCTTTCGTCCGCAGATCGTAAAGTGAGGAGAGTGGGATTATTTCTCCTCATAATCACTCCCACCACCACCACCACCCTCCTTATTCCCTCCCTCTCTCCCTCCCACACACATTCACCACCACCACAACCAGCAACACCATAATCCCTTTCACACTCTCACCACCACCATCACCACCACCACCACTACACACTCTCACCATCACCAGCAGCACCACACTTCCTCCCTCACATCTCCGGTGATCCCTCAACCATAACGTTCCAGTGTTTGCTCGGTAATTATACCTATGAAATATCTGACAGCCTAAGCTTGACTTCCAGGTTAATGCCCTGCAAATTATATACAGTGAAGGAGGAGCCTCCCCTCACTCCTAAGTGTCTTTTAATTACCCAATAAAACTTGGCGCTACAATTCCTCTTTCGAATATGTCACAGAACGACTCGCCGCACTTGCTCGTTGGATCATAATTTGTCGAGAGTGACGTACAGAGCGTTGTGTGAGAGTTATGGCCTGAGAAAACGGTCTGTATATTACGGTCATTAAAGATTTAGCGTTAGCTGTATAAGTTATGGTTCGTGCGGCTCTACCGTCCGATTCGGTCTATACCTTAAAATCTTTCTACCTCCTTTATCGTCCTTTTAGCTTTGCTTATTCCTAAATACTATTTCCTGCTTCCCTCCTGGTTTGGTTCTCGCACCTCCGAGCTGCACAGTGTCACTTGCGCCTCCCCATAGTCCTCACAGGCCCACAAGTTTAACAGCGTGTTGAACATACAGAGAAAATGTTACAGTGTAGAGTTTACGGTGATCTCTGATGACTGGGGGATTGTGCTGTCATCACATTCCTGCCGCCGGAGCTCGGTAGCTCAGCCTCCGAAGCAAAATTTAAGAAGAGTCTCCCCTGGTGAATATATAGAGCTTAGATCCAAGTCTTCATAAGGTTCATGGCAAGCCTGTATCCAAGACTTCATAAGGCTTATGGTAAGCTCAAGTCCAAGACTTCATAAGGCCTGCGATAAGGTGAAATCCAACACTTTATAAGGCTTAAAATACGATTAAATTTGAGACTTCATAAGTCCTGCGGTATATCTTGGGGATTAATCTGTTTGCTGATCCGGAAGATTAATCTCAATTTCTAATGCGCGAGTAATCAGGTATAAGGTTCAGAGACCCATCGTTCTTTGAGGCGTGTTATGAAATGGCGAGAAACCAGTGTTGATGCGCCAATTAGAACAGCCTTTTAGGGGCCCTCTACCTACCTAAGGGACCCTCTACCTCACCTCCATCTACTTAAGGGGCCCTCTACCTCACCTCCATCTACTTAAGGGGCCCTCTATCTCACCCCCTTTTATATTACGGGTCCTTCTCCTCATCTCCACCAGCTATAGAAGCCGTCTACCTCCCCTCCACCCACTTACAGGATCTCTACCTCACCTCTACAATACCTTAGAGGCCCTGTACCTCGCCTCCATCTACCATAGGGGCCCATCTACTTTACCTTCATCTAATATGGTAGATCCAGGCCCTTCCACTAAGCTGCTGGATCGAGGTTGGATCAGAGAGATGATCTTCACTTTTGGGTGGTAGGGAATTTTTTTTTTCTCCTCTGCTTCGGGTAAATGAGACGTGGTTGATTCAGGCGTGGGAGATGTGGGTCCTCTAGACCCGTGGGTCAAGCGAATGTTACTCATCTTTAAGAGGAAGAAGTCGCTGTTGAGTCATGGGTAGCGGCGTCAGCATGTGCTGTGGTCTGAAGCAGGAAGGTGATACCAGAGAGAGAGAGAGAGAGAGAGAGAGAGAGAGAGAGAGAGAGAGAGAGAGAGAGAGAGAGAGATAATAGGAACGAAAATGAGATAGAGTAAGTAGAACACACACCAGAGTTTAGACACAAGCCAGATCCACCTGGGAGCCACGTGATATCACATTCACCGCCGAGACTCAGGTCAAATCAGATTTACCTCAACGAAACTCAGAGAGTCAGTCGGCGGTGAATAACGAGCCCAAGGTAGACCTTGAGGTCATAGACCCCCGTCCTCCTCCTGAGGAGGTGGTCGGCCGTGACATTCAAGGAATTACCACACCAGCAGCGCGCCACTTCCCACTCACAGCTCCTTCATATCCCCGAGAGGAATAATTGGAGTCGAGGTAACACACAGCTTCTCTACTTTGACGTTGTTGAGATGGTAGATTCTGTTTGTTTGTGTGTGTGTGTGTGTGTGTAGATACGCTGGTAAGGTTTCTATGATTCAAAGTCGCTTTGCAAAATGAGGCCCTCCTAACATGCTCTTGATTGCGACGTGAATTCTCGTTCCAACTTCTCCAGCGTTGTCACTAGATGAATAGAATTAATCAAGTACAGAGTACTGAGGCGCTGAGATCTGATGGAATATTCGAAGAAAACGTGTGGATGAGCTGGGACATTGAGGTATTAATCAATAATACAGATGTTAGTTAAGCGAACAGAAAAGGGAACTTTGGGTTTCCATTACCGTCAGTAAGTTTAAAGTCTGGAGACACAGCTGTTATATATACATGACACCGTTCTAGTTCGGTTAGTGAATTAGTTATCAAAACGGTAAGTTGCAGTGGTGAATTACACAGGAGATTGGCAAGAGTGAATGTAGCAAGGAGTATTCATGAGTTAGGAAGAGAGAGAGGCTATGGTAAACGTTCAATGCCAGTCTGGGTCGGGAGGAACTACATGTTGCATATCAAATCAGGGCATTTGGAATCAATATTCAGCAGCAATGGCGATGGGAGAGGAGAGGATAGGGGAAGTGTTATGATGCAGGGAAGGAAAGGCTATAGGTTCCTCGGGTGTATTGAGTAGAAGCCTTCTTGATATCCTCTCCTTATATGTGTATATCTAGAGTCACATATTAGATGCACGTCCGTCTAGAATGAAGTCAGCAGAGACCCTGTGGTCTGCCAGATGTCATGATAGATCGAAAGACTTCAGTCAGGCCAAGACTGAAGGCTTAAGGGAGACCATATGTGGTCGTATAGATGAATCGTGTGTGGAAGGGGACCTGATGGTGGGAGAGAGAGTGATGTCAACACACACGGTCGACACTCACCCGTGGCGCCTGGCTGCGCTATAGTGTCTGTCTCCTTTATTCTCTTTGCTTCCACTCTTCCCAGGTCCGTTGGCTGTGCCTCCCTCAGCAACGCGTTGTCTCTGCAGCCCTTCTACACTAGGTCCCAACAGCTCTCCCGCTTTTCTCCATTCCTTGCTATCTTCACCAATAGCTTTATACTTTCCTGTTCCCTCTTCGTCTTTCCTTCAACCTCTTCACTGTTCTGTTCTTCCACCGTAAGCACTAGAAAGTATTATCCATCTTTTTATTTGTATTTTCCTTTTGTTCTTTTTTTCCATTAATCAGCACCCTTACCCTAGCCTTTGCCTTGACCTGTTAGCGTCGGGAAAGGCCATTGATGTCAAGAATTTAGTGATTGATGCTTTTCACCAGACCCATAAAGGATCAACTCAAAGGCCTCCCCCGTAAGGGTGTCAGGTCAAAGGCTGTGGGTTCGAGGGTGTGGTGACGGTGCGTTTGGCGGTAGTGTAATGAAGATGGTGTTTTTTAAGAAGCAGGGCGAAGATGCGTTTGTTGAAGGTGTACTGGAGATGTGTTTGTTGGAGGTGTAATGAAGTTGCGTTTGTTGGAGATGTAGTTAAGGTGCGTTTGTTAGAGGTGTACTGAAGACTCGTTTGTTGGAGATGTAGTGAAGGTGCGTTTGTTGGAAGTGCAGTTAAGATTGGGACAGATGTACCGCGCTCGCATGAGATTGATGGTTTTTCTCGTTCATAATCATTCTCATCTCTCTTACTCCTCATTGTATCTCTCATCACGTTAGTCCTCATTCATTTTTTTTCACACTATCCACATCTTCCTTTCCTCTTGACATCTTTTATCTCTGCCTTCATGTTTCCGTGCCCCAGGCGGGGTCTCAGACGTCTGCTTCCTTCTCTGGCTATATCTTCCTTCCTCCTGAGGGCGGCGCGGGGTGCCGCCTGCAGGTCATTAGTGGTTCTTGAGGCGAATGTTACTGGTGGAGTGTTAGAGGTCCGGGTCGCCCCTCTGGAGGGGAGCCATCACGTATGGAGGAACACGCCCTCGGGGGGTGAGATAAGCAGGTGGAAGAGGAGGGGAGTGTGATGGTGGTGTTGGTGATGTAGGAGTTATTGTTGGAGTCAGTAGAGAGGTGGTGACGGTGGTGGAGGTGGAGGTGTTATTGATGGTGGAATTGATGGTGATGACAGTGTTGTAGGTTGTATTGATGGATGTAGTTGTACTGCAGGCTTTGCTGGTGTTGATGACGGGAAAGAGAGACAGCGAGGGAGGGTGCAGGAAAGATATAAGTGACACCACGACGGTGGAAGGAGAGATGGGAAGGGAATGGAGAGAGAATGTGGAAAGAAGAGGGAAGAGGAGGAATGGATAAAGAAAAAGGAAACAGAAGATCGACAGATAATAGACTTGGATAGACCTGCAGTTACAGAGTGTGGCATGAACAGTTATTACCAATAGATGAAGGCAGTGTGATAAAAAAAGAAAGCTTTAGTTTAGCCCCCAATAAGGACAGTGTAAGATAAAAGAAGGCAGGACTCGCGTGGGTGAGTATGATGGCAGTTTAACCCCTGAAGTAAAGGCAGCGTGTGATAAGACGGCAGCAGCCATAACAGGACTGCCAGTTTATCCCTAAAGGTGAGGGCAATGTCTGATAAGAGGTATTGTAACTGTGTGGGTATAAAGACGGCGGCGGTTTAACCCCGCAGGTGAGGGCGGTGTGAGATATTGTGTTCATTTACATCTACCGCCAGGTTGTGCTCACATGCCGCGGCCTTACACTGCCGGGGTCAGGTTAGATGCTGCCACGTCTGCATCATCGGGAGATTCGTGATAGGAAAGTAGGGAATGTTTATTCGTCTCTACTCCCCAGGGAGATGGCTGTCTTGTCTCCCGATGTCCTCGCCCGTCAACACGGATATCCCTTCCCTCTTGGGTGATTTCGCACAGTCAGGTTTCTGTTCCCTTGCGCCTTGCGTCCGTTCTGGTCGCCGGTCCGTTTAGTATAGGAGGCAAGAAGCTCTCCTCCCTCCCACCGCCTCCATCCCTCTCCTTAAGCTGATTATGTTCCCCCACCTGTCGTCCGCCCAAGCCCACCCTTCCACCAGGTTTAGACCCGTACCCACGCCTGATGCACACCCACCCTTCTCCCACGTCAAACCTGTCTTCAGGCATCCACGCCAACGCATTCTCCACATCAACCTATCTTCCAAGCCTAGCAGCACGTGCCCCACGACCACGCCCGGCCCACGACCGCATCCCCCTCGTCTTCCACGCTAACCCAGCACCTTCCATGCCTCTTCGGCGTTGGCGTTTATCCCATCCATAGGTACCAAGGGCACGTCGCGGACTTTATTTAAACACACACTCTCGTAACACGTTACTGGGGATGATCCACAGTAAACCTAGGATTACTTCTGCTTTACCCTCTCGCTTGAGACTATCCAAGAGGGAGGGATATTCGTGTTGACAGGAGACCGGGAGACAAGACAGCCAGCTCCTTGGGGAGCAGAAACGAACAAACTTTCCTTACTTTCACGAAAAAAATCTTGTTTCTGACTTCTGCCCCAGTAGAGTCGGACCTCCTCATCTCAGAGTGGGTGTGTAGGGCGAGAGCGGGTCAGAGCCGGGCCTCGTCACCGGTGAGAGCAAGAGTGTGAACGAGCTCCACGTTCATCGATATGCCGTTGGTCTCTGAAGTCTCCAACAGACCCAGGAAGGAGAGGCAGGACTGCTTACCACACCTGTGGTTCTCGAATGGTTAGCATATGTCGCCGGTGGCGGGAGGAGAGGCCCAGCGCTTGTATCGTGAACTAGGGATGTGGAATGCAACTACAGTGTTGATGCTGAAGGCCAAGTGTATGGAACAGACTCCTGTGTTGGTTGACTGAATCATATCTCCCGTCGTGGCTTGCTGCAAGAGATGGTTCTGTAGGGAGGTCGCGTTATGATAACATCTTCAGAGTGGGTTTGTCTTCGTCGGTTCCTCCCACGGTGTTGTCATCTCTTATTTTCCCGCCGACTGGAGCTGTGATGTTTGGGGCTTCATGCGATCCCGACGCTGCAACTGTTATGGTGGATGTTGTTTGGCAGATGGGAAATCCTCCTTGATTTGGTTATCCTTTCCTGGGAATTCAATTACCACCTTGATTATGGAAGCTAGAGAGTCGCACCACCCACAACAACAGGACGGAGGGGATCTCGTTGCCAGACAGTAGGGAGTTGGGCTGAGCCTTGACGGGTGCAGGAGATTTAAGTTCAGTGGAACCGTCAGTCGTTTCAGAGAGGAGATTTGTAAGCTTGGGGGCTATTGAGGGGCGCTTGGCTGTTAATGTTAAGCGTGGAAGTGGCCTTGTAGCTAGTGCTGTAAGTTGTTGGTGAGGGATCATCCGTTGACGTTAGATAACGAGAGGTACCGTTCTCGGACGTGAGGTGGGGCTGCGTAGGAGACAACCCAGACACAGGAGTTCGTCTTGGCTGAAAGTTGCGCTGGCGGGATTGGTTATATCCGCTGATTAACCAGACCATCCGGCATACATCGTTGTGTACCTCTCGGCCTGCTGTTGCCTCTGGCTTAGATCGTTCTAGTCATCCCAGTGAACTTTTGACGATGTGGAATCGCAAGGGATGAGATCCAAGAAACGTGGACAGCGATGCAGGAACGACATGTGGACCACAAAGACCTTTCAGGTGAATACGGAAGAGACAACAAGTTTCCAGCACGGCTGAGGATTGCCGCGGTTGTGGGGCAATCACCGTAACTCAGTCACTGGCGCTTCTGAGGTCGCTGCCTTTTAAGATGATTCGATTGTGACGCTTTTCCTGGGAGAAGACGCCTCCCCTGTCACTGGACGGTGGCTGATGGGTGAGAGCACCTGGCGTTAGGAGAGAAAGAACACTGTCCACGTATCTCCTGCGTGTCGTAGAAGGCGTCTAAGAGGGGCGGAGGTGGGGGACCGGAAATTGCAGTTGTAGATCTTTTTTTTTATGTTTTCTAAATTTCTCGACGCTTTTTCCATCCCATGGGACGGATGTGCAAGAACCAGTTCACCGAAGTTATCCCTTTTAATTCAACCTTTCACCTACAGAGTGCCATCACCTGGAAAAAAAAGAATCACAGGACACAATGTACAGCGTAATGAACGCTGTCATCAATTTATACCAGTGCTGCACGTTTATTGATAAAGTGCCAGTTGGGAATTACAATGGAAAAGAGTATATGCTGATGCACAGGTCTGTACCCGGGGCCTCTGGGAGTAGAGGAAAGGGAGGGGGAGGGTGCCTGAAGAAACCGTTCACCAGGTCACAGGACGGAAAGTGAGGTCTCCTCCGGTGGTGTGGAGTTAGAGGGGGGATTTGTGGTCAGGTTGAGCCATCCTAATTCCCTCCGATCCCAGTAATAGAAGTGATCACTTCTCTGATGACCTGCTCAGGCGAGTGAGTGTCGTCGATAGCTCTTCCGTTCGCCTGCTCTCCACCAAGTAATGGAATTGTGGTTATCGTATTCGCTTGAATGTTGATTGCCGGCTCTGCCTCTCTGACATGTGACGCTTTTAGAATCTGTCGTTTCCTGTGGTTATCGCACTGGGCGATGAACACGCTGGGCGATGAATACACTGGGCGATCATCGCACCGAGCGATGATCTAGGCTGCCAGTGATTGTTTTGGGCGCTCCATTTTATGTGGTTTGAAGCTTTGTAGTACTTGCTGCTGAAAAGGTGGGAGACCAGGTGTTTTTTTATAAGCTTATGTAAACTAACTTAATTTCTGTCCCAGTAGTCCCCTCCATCTTCATGAAACTCCCGCAGCGCTCAGAAAGCCTACCACGTCCACCGGGCGGGATCATAGGTCATGAAGTGTAAGGCCAAACACCCGGGACTGGACTTAACCCCGAGGATATTAATCGTTGTGAAAATATCATAAACTTCCTTCCACTGACGTCAACAGACACTGGCAGGGTTTAGTGGTGGAATACGTCACCGAGCGGGACAGTGAGTATGGCTGTACCTACCTGGCTGCCCAGAGCTGAGGATGCAAATTGAATCAGAGGCTCGAATCCCAGAGGTGTCTCCTCACACTCAGGTGGTAAACCCTCCATCCATTTTCATCACTGCGGTAATATTAGAAGGGTGATTCAAATGTGTGTATTTGTAGTTTTCCTCTGCCATTTTCTTCTTCTTCGTGGCGTCGATGGACGCGGAAACATCCTTGCTGACGAGAGGTATTTTTTACCCCAGAAACGAAAGATTTATTGATGCGAGTATCGGCCGACGACCCCACGTAGAGCCGTCAGACTCACAGACACGAAACATTCAGCCAAGAATAAAGTGCTGTCGGAGGAACGGTGTCCATATGGGTCATTCCCAGATCGATTTGTCCACCAGGGATTGCTCATGTATCCACCCCCTCCACCTCCCTCCCTCCCTCCTTCTCGACCAGGTGGTGTTGGGCGGGGCCTGCCGCCTCCCCACTTAATGGAAACTTTAGCAACAAAAGTTGTTAACAGGTCGACTTGCGTTTTCCTGCGACCAGCCACGCCTTTATCTGCCCTCACACCGCTATCAAATCTCTCTATCCAAGACGTTGGATTTTCTAGATCTAGAATAGAAATTGAATGAAAGGTTGATTGTCATTTTATGTCACTAGACGCATCATCTCAGGCATGGGATCACATCACCACGACCCCGCATACAATGTTACGTCAGGAAGGCTATATGGTCCAGCCCCTTGCGAGGGGCTATATATATATATACCGTTGTTCGTATATTCTCAGCGACCTGGCGAACTTTTCCCTCCCGTTCTATTAATACCGAGCGCGGGAGTCTCACCACAAGACAAGCCGGTCGTCCAGAATAACACCGGAGGTGGTGTGAGGGTGATGGATGAGGTGGCCAGAGTGTGTGTTGTTCGGGTGAGGGCGCGCTGATGTGGCAGATGGATTGCGGTGAGTGACAGAGGGTGAGTGAAGAAGCGGTGGTGAGTAACAGTGACGTGGAGGACGAAAGACGAGTCTAGATAAGAAAATAGTGATGAATACGAACACATGATTGACCCCACATGAGTCTAGGGGAAGCATTGAAGTAGATTTGGATGAATTACCTACCGCGGGTAT
>JAUUDW010265794.1:11587-21675 GCA_032361385.1 Panulirus guttatus | reverse complement strand
ACAAACACACACACACACAAACAAACAAACAAACAAACACACACACACACACACACACACACAAAAAACACACACACAAACACACACACACACACACACACACACACACACACACACACACACATACATAACGACAATAATATTCTGCTTCACATCTACGTCCCATCGTCTTACAGACGTGTTGGCATCTTGTCACCCAATAAAACATTCTACTTCGACATTACGACCATCACATTTACATTTCCTATTTGTCAGCCTCTCTCGGTTCCAATATTTATCCTGCTGCTGCTGCTGCTGCTCGTGTCTCGTATGTCAGATGCTAATTCCTTGACCTGGTGACCCTCGGCGGTCGGTCGGCAGGTGAAATGGACGTCCTTGGGACACCCTGGCTGGTTAAGCTGGATATTCTTCGTTTGGTCTGGGTAACCCGGAACTATCCTCTGGTGATCTGGGACTGCCATGGGTTACTGCGGGTGCTGTGGGACCATCCTGGGCTGATCTAGTTAACTTGGGACTGTCAAGGGCTGGGCTAAGATCTCTGGTACTATCCTAGGATGATCTGGCTAGCTTATGACTCTTTTGAGATCTTCTGAGAAATCTATGGCTAGGTGGGATTGGTCTAGGTGCACTGGACCATCTTGGGATAGTTTGGATTCATCCGGGGCTATCCAGGGCTGACAACAGTTTAGCTTAGAGTATCATGGGCAGCCAGCCTGACAGGAATAGCCCAATCTACTCTCGGTTCATCTAGGGAGTCTGGGCGTTACGTGGGCTGATATGGATAACTGGGGACTATACAGGTTGATCTGCGTAGATTGGGTCTGTGTCTTGGGTTGGCATAGTTAAACCGGGACTCCTCTGAGCCGGCGTGGGTAGCCCGTGACTAAGCTGAGTCGACCTGGATAACAGGGGACCATTTTGGGTCAATTCTGAAACACTTGGAACAATCGTTGGTTGATTATATCACAGAGTAACTGTTTTCAGGTGAGTTAGATAACCAGGGGCGATGTTGGCATGACATCAACACCCCTACAATATTGTAACTCAAAATGTAGTTTATGATACCAGGTTAACATGGAAAATTCTGGATTATCCATGAATGATATGGGAACCTACGTATATCTTCCCTTATCTCTGAGCAACCTAAGATTGACCTGGGCATAACCCGGGTACCTGCTGACCATCCTAGGTCGACCTGGGTTACCGTGGAGAACTTTGACCTGTATGGTAACCCTAACTTGTCTTTGGGTTGGGTATCTCCTGACTGATAGCCTGTGACCCCCCCCCTCCCCACTCCCCTCCTCCCGCCCTACCTTACTCTAGCTGGCCGGATAGCGTTGACCCCTGGATTAATTCAGTGACCTCTAATTTAACCTGGAGACCCATAGGCTGATCCGGATGACTTTCCTTTTACTCTGAGTGTACAGTAAATATTACCCTTGAATCCTAGTTGACGTGGTGATCCCTGGGTTGACATGGGAGTCTTGATATGACTCAGGATTCCCCCAGGGTGTTTAGGCTCAGCCTGATGACCTTAAGTTGACCTGGGTGCCCCTTGACTGAGATAGGTCATATGTTAACTTGTTTTGACGAGGTGACCTGGTTAATCCCATCGTACAACGCTGTAGGGTCACGGCGACCCTACTCACAGTTGACGCAGTGATTCAGGGTTGACCTACTGACCCTCTAAGTTAATCAGGATGACGTGTGGTTGACTCAAGAGATTCTTGTTCTGAACCGTTGACCAGAAGGTTGACTGATCCCCACCGTTATCCTAATGGGCCGAAAGGCTTGACCTGTAACCCCTGAGTGTTGTAGGTGACCTAGCGATGACCTGGTGACCCCTAGGTATCCCCCATGAGGGGGTGGGGGAGAGGGGAGGGATGAAGCGGGACCCGGCCAGGTTAATGAGACAGCCACAGTCAAAACAGACGGAAGTTTTAGGGTCAGCCTCCGCTTAGCTGGTCGACGCCCACCACTCACCTCCCCCGTGGCGGTGTTTTGTGGGTGTGTTGTGCGGTGTTGTGTTGCGGTGCACAGTGTTGTCTGTGTGGTGTGCTCTGCTTCAGTGTGTCTAACGTTTCCTTTGTGGTGTGTGTGGTGCTGCCTGTGTGATGTGGTGTGTACTGATGCTGTGTGGAGATGTCTGTGTACCGCCAGGTTCGTGGAGTGGTTTGGTTTAGCGCGTGTGGTACCGTCTGCGGTAATGTGGTTCGCATTGTTCTTTGTGCAGTGTTGCCATGCACAGAGGGCTGTGTACTGTGGTCTCTTCCAGTAAGGTGTACTGTGTTATGTACTCTGTGTAATGGTGTCTTTCTAGTGTTGTCCCTTAATGTACTGTGTGGTCAGTATAATAACCTAAGTGTGGTGAGGTGCTGTAGTGCAGTGTACGTTAATTGTGTTGCTTTGTATACCGGTGTCTTTTGTGCACTGTGTGGTGTATTGGGATGAACCTGTGCAGTTCTGGCTTGATGGCATCTCATGTAGTGGGATGCATATAGTGCTCTCCCTATGGTAACGTTTTGTGACATTTCCTTTGTTTTGTGTCGCTGTGGTGTGGGGCGGCCTGTGTACTGACGTGTGAAGGGTCTGACACTGGTGATGCAGGTGTGTGTGTGTGTGTGTGTGTGTGTGTGTGTGTGTGTGTGTGTGTGTGTGTGTTTTCGTCAACTATCTGATATGTTTTGTGGATGCAACGTCGTTACTCGGATATGATATTGTGGGACGAGAAATAATGATACAGAATCTAATGAATGAGGACTAAGTGATGACTATCATGAGAGAGGCAAGGTAGTAGTAGATAATGACTCGTCGTTTAAGTGATAGCGAGATAATGAGAGTAATAAGGAACGGGTGATAATGACACCAACACATCAGGAGAACAGTGAGAGTCGAGAGAAGTAGTTGTGTGTTATTATGTGGGATAAGGGGCGTGCTGGGCGGCAAACAATGGAACCCCCTCTCCCCCTCCCCATCCAGTAATGGTTTACGGAGAGGATAACGGTACGTGTGGTATGTACCTACAGTCATATCGATGCCTCGAAGGAATACCTATTGTACCTTTGGTATAGATGGCCGTGGGGGTGATCATAAGTGGCACCGACTTCCAGCTTGAGTTCCCGGTAGGTTACAAAAGTCATTATAACCTGAAGCAGTGAAGGGGTGAGCTATGCAGCGGCACCAGTGCAATATGACCTTACTCCTGACCAATGGATGTGATGAGGCAGGCTTACAGATGTTCGTTTCCTATAGTTAACCTCTGTGGTTAAGCTATAGCGGAGCGGCTGACAGCGTGATGCCATTACAGTTGACCGGATGCGCCTGACGTCTGGTTCGAGGTGCGTTTTGTGAATTGATATTTTCACACTTTTCCTTTATCTCTCCAGAAACATTTAGTAAAATAAAAAGTTTTCCTCACGCCATTGTCTCACGACTCCGTACCAGGCAGCTGGAGGCATGCCGACATCCCAGGCGGGTAGGGCCCAACACAGCGGCAGCCTACGTGTTGCTTCATAATTACGCTGGAAAGATGTTTTTCGAGGCACCTTGGAGATGCTAAACGTGTGTTAACCAACACTGTATTTCTACGGCACTGCCACTTATAGTGATGCCTTATTTGAGGATGTAATTTGATAGCCAGTAAAAAATCTAAGGTCTCTGGAACGGCCGATAATGAGAGCTGTTCTTGCTAATAACTTTATATTCTCACATCCTTCATGCTACTAGGAATATGTTATCCAAGTCAATATTACTTCAACCGTCCGAAAAAGCTTCGCGCGGGAATTAGCAATAATTAGTTAATGTCCTCGTAGCCTGTGCTCATCAACGAGTCATACAGTGCTATCGATAAGTGATGCCAGAATGCTTTCATAAACCAACTGCTTTGCGGTTAAAGAAAAAGGTCGAGGCTCCCCTGACGTCCCTTGATGACTAGTAATTCCACATTATTATTCTCTATTATCGTAAATACTACCTGCTTCCCTGTCAATATTGCCATAATTCGTGGCGAGCTGGAGCTGGGGTGACGTAGTGCGCCAGATATGCCGTCAGTCCCACGCGCTTGCCTCAGTTACTACGGAGATTACCCGTTGCGCGCGGTGCCTGGAGGAGGCAGGCTGGCCAACACCGTCTGTCTCACAGCCAGGTAACGGGCGGCCGCCACCACTACCTACCTCCTCCCTCTCGGAAATACTTGTAATACCTCGTCCTGTGCCCCTGGTACAGTGACCTGCCTCACTAATACCATGTACAGTAAGTGGGTATGGTGGGGCTGGACCTAGTGACTGACTAGGTGGTGGTGACGAAGCTGCCAGGTCAATAAGCCATTCTGAGAGATGGTGTTGGGACAGAGTCGCGCTTGACGGTGGTAAACTGGGCTGGTTCTTTACCTTATCTTGGTAGACCAACATGTTTCATAATATGATGGCAGTAAGCCAGTATGATTCATTACATGACTGCAGTCAAGTAACTGTTTTTGTTTTTTTTCGCTGGAAGGTAAGCCGTGCGAGTCGGCATTTATTTGAATTATGGAAGTAACTCGTCGTTTCTGTTTAAGACACAGCAATGGCAGTATTTCTGTTTAATTAGCGGTGTCATCATGACTGGCCGTTTAACTCTATCAAGCCACGTTCCATGTAAATATGTATGGTTAATCAAAAGTGCTTACGCTGTGTCAACAGCGTTATTCCTGACTTTTTACGTGCCTATGTTGTGTAAGCAAAGTTATTTCTGATTGTTCAAGTGCTTATGCTATGTCAGCAGCGTTATTTCTGATTACTCAACTTATCATGCTGTGTCAGCATCGTTATTCAAACACTGACGATAACTGAGTGCAAGCCACAATACATAAAAAGGTATTTATGCTAAGAGTGTACTTTGGTTGTTATATGGGAGGACACACGCACCAGGGGATATTCTTATCTTGATGGCATCATACAGGAGTCCCATGGGTTATACTGTTGTACCCTCCAGGCACCAGTGCCAGCCAGAGGGAGGGAGGTACCTCCGCTGCCACTGGCTGGGAGACAGTGGCAACTCCACCGCCACTGGCTGGGGGACAGTAGCACCTCCACTGTCACTGAGACTTATACCATAGGCTATGCTAGTGCTGTTCAAGGTATTAAGTGGTCCCACAGCCACCTACCTACTAAACAGATCAGACACATCTTGTCCTTCTGTCGTATTGCATATGAAGACATTGGTTCGGCCCGTCTGGGTGGACTGGCCAGCGCTGGGGAACACGACCCGCCTCTTATACCATATCTCACTGACAGCTACTCATGTTCCATCAGGAGGGATGTATTAGTTCTCCAGAGTCATACGTGTATAATCCGGCACTATAACACCGTGGGCGGCACTGCAGGTGGCGGCGGAGGCCGGCATGATCTTGCTACGGGGAACAGAGGAAACGCCTACATGCTCCTGTGGCCCCGCATAATGTCCGCCCGCACCGTTTTGTAACTCACCCCCCCCCCCCCCTCCCCCACGTCCCCTCCCCTACCCCTCCCCACCATCATTCACCCCTCACCCCTCCCTCCACCCCAGTCTTTCCCCGTTACGCTGTGGGGTCACAATATTCGCATCATTTTGCTTTTTTTTCGGTTGTTTTGTTACGGATGATTGGTATAGGGCTGTTGTTATAGTGCCTCAAAAAAACGAACAAATGTACAACTCTATGTTTGCCTTTAGTTCAACGAGTGTTCATACGACGTGCCATGAACTTGCACAAACATACCCATGAACACTCCGCGCTGTGCAAGTTCATAGCATGAAATCTAAACATCTGTTGGATTACAGGGAAATGGTGAACTCTGCCTGTGTTCGAATGTTTAAGGCGGTCTGTGGATGAAGCGGATATTGAGGTGGTTAAGAACGAAGTATCACCAGGAAAAAGATGTTCTTAAGATAACGGTTATGTGACTTACCATTTCATATCATCTTAAGTTTTTCATCTGTTTCTTGAAACTTTTCATCTGTTCCTAAGAACTCTTCATTCCTAAGGTCTTAACTAACAACTTGACGTTCATCCATCTCTGAAGGTCTCTGACAAATCAACTGAAGTTCCTCAAAGACTCTTCATTCCGAAGTGTTTTGACAAATCCACAGGTCTGTTCCGTTGGACTCCAGGCACCATAATGACTGTCTGTGCTCCAGTTATAGGCTTGTCATACAGCTTTACTGAATGCTTCTCTCAATTCCTTCACTCAAACTGATTTTGAAGACCAGTCAAAGGTTCCTTATACGGAATGTTTATTTTATCTTTAAATCATTAATTAAGTATACAATTTCATTTATGTTTTTCTCTATGTTTTAATTTTTATCATATTCACTGAATCATTATTACATCTCCTGACCGTATCTTGAATGTATTTGATTTCTAGACATGGAACACGAAGAGGTCTCCATGAAATTCATTTGTAAGCTAACATACCTATTCCCTGTTCCAATTAGTCTTTTTCATTCGTCTATAATCTCCATATTTTTATTCACTGCTGGACTGAATTCCACATATATAAGACCAGGAGAACTTGTTCCAAGTTCCTCCTGTCTCACACGGTCATCTGTGTCCCCAGGTTTGCCCCAGAGCTCGGGGTTCACTGATTCCATTCGTAAAAACGTCCAGAAGCCAACAACACAGGACACAAGTCTCACGGTATAGGACGGCTTTCTTATCACTGTAGTCTACAGATGAGAGTTTGTTTCTCATATGCGTTATTCATATTTCATTCATAATTTCCATGCAGTCACTTTAGGCAAGCAGCTGACCAATTTTCTTTCTTTTTCCTTTATTTTGGGGACACTCTTGTATACTTCATTTCCTGTCATTTCTGGTTTCACCTTCAAGCTTTACCTAGCACAGGTCTGGAAGGCGTCTCATCATTGCCCCTTCTGGTAGCTTTACAATCTGAGCATTTGAATGGTTAATGATGTTAGGCGTTTCGTGTCAAAATAATACTGAGCTTTTGTCAGTTACATGACTTCCTACCTGCTTTTGAGAATTGGCACAACAGGAGCAGCACGCTTCTGAATTCAAGTTCTCTAATTTCCGGTAATGTGTTAGATCTTGGCCTTTACTTAAACACCACGAAATAAAAAAAAGATATAGATTCTACTGCAATTTTTAGTGAGTCATTCCGGAACACTAATCCCTGAGAGCTCTCTATTGAGGGCTCTCTGCTGACGGCTCCCTACTGAGGGCTCTCTGCTGACGGTTCCCTACTGACGGCTCCCTACTGAGGGCTCTCTGCTGACGGCTCTCTGCTGACGGCTCTCTGCTGACGGCTCTCTGCTGACGGCTCCCTACTGAGGGTTCTCTATTGATGGCTGTCTACTGAGGGCTTCCTAATGAGGGCTCTCTATTGACGGCTGTCTACTGAGGGCTTCTTACTGAGGGCTCTCTATTGAGGGCTGTCTACTGAGGGCTCTCTGCTTTTAGTGGTGTGATCTATCTGTCTGTGTGGTTGGGCTAGGAAGCCTAAGACCATCACTTTATAAAGTGTCCCACCCACATTTGAGGACTCTGTGTGAGAAATGTAAGTTTCCCAGTGTATAAAGTGTGATCTGTACGCTTGGTTGGTGTGTGTGTGTGTGTGTGGGAAGGCCATGAGGCGTGGTAGGTGCTGGCCGGGTCGCTACCTCTCATACATCTGAGCAAGTCCCCTCATTACTCCTGATACGTCACGGATCCTAGTCCCACCATCCTTCCCTGTCCCTCATAGCCCCCATACCATTCCTCTTCCCGCTCCTCACTCTGTCCTCCCCTCACCCACGCCCTTTTTATCACACACACACACACACACACACACACACACACCATCACGTCGTTTGGAGAGGATAACGCAGCCTCGTCGGGCCTATGGCACACGTTAAGGTGAGGAAGGATATACCAAACAGGGCCTTTGAAAACATTATTCCTCAAAAGTGTCATTTCACTGTGGCAAATTGGGACGTAATGAGAGTTTTGAAGGTAATGCCGAAGGGGGATTCAGACCGCCATACTGATGAATTATGCCCAGTATGGTGCTTCTGAATAATCAACGAAGGATAAGATGTAGATAGACGATTATGCATTCACGGGCCGCACGGGGTCGAGCGTATAGGTTCGAATCTTGGTTGCAGCATTCAGTCCAAAGTCACCCCAGGTGTTCATCATCCCTTATGGGTGGTCGATAAACTGGGCATCTAGCTTAGGCTAGGGTTTATATGAGATGGTCTTGATTAGGGCATTCAGTTGCCCGTGCCGTCTCAGTTAACTTAACAGAAATGCCTGCTTTCCATTGCCTCCCTTCAAGCATTTTTCACGATCAAAATTCTTATTCTTGGTACAGGATCTTGGCTGTAGAGATTAGAATCTTAAGGAGGGAAAGAGCGTTGAATTGTTATTTCATGTACGTCGATTTCCATCACATTTGGACTGAAACTAAAAATCTAAGAACGTATTCAATATAAGCCGAAAGCCAAATCTGTAGCAAAAATTGGATCATGAAGACGTAACTGGATAAGTTGAAAAGAAAAGGCTGGATGAAGGGGATATTGACGGTCTGTCTGTAAGAGAAGAAAAAATCATAAGACTGAATCATGAATCATGCGACCATAACTAATGGAAGACACTAGAGTTTGAACAACATGGAAGGGATACAGAGTCTTATATAGAACTGAAATTTCTAGGAAAGATTAGATTGGCTAATGGGCCTTGGCCTACATACGCCTGACAGGCAGCTTGAAATGATGTGCAATGTGAGGAAGATAGAGTGCCAAGGGGTTGCAAGAGGGCAAGTGTCGTACCTATCGTTGAGAAAGTAGAAGCTGGAAGTTGCGCTGATTCACAAACCAGTCTCTCTGATGAGTGTGGCCTATAAAGCTTTGGAAAAGATAATCAGAAAGCGAATTGATGACGACGCTCAAAGGAGAAACTACCTAAGCGAGAGAGAACAAGGATTCAGGATATACCTTTTAGACTTTTATGAGAGAGTGAGCTGCGTGAGGCTGGTAAGGAAGGTTGGGGCAACGGTTCAAGGAGCACTGATGAATGTGTTGAAAGAGAGGTCCCTATCTGGGAGGTGAAACTGGGTATGCTTTAAGGTATAGTCCCAACGGTAAGGTATGGGTCAGAGGCATGAGCTAGAGATCTTCAAACAGGAATAAGGAGGAGAATCCTTTCCTGGAGAGAAAATCATTGGTAGAAGGGAATGAATGGGTCATTTCAGGGGAACCTCCTCGATATGGGCTGGAATCACCACTGGCAAACCACTGGGGTCACTGGTTCCATTGCACTTCTTGACGTCTGTGAATGACTTGCCAGAAGGATTAGATTCACGCGTGAATATGTTTGCGGATGATTCCAAGGTCTTAAGGGAAGCAACTACATCAGCTTACAAAGGAACCTAGACAGACTTCAAATTTTGTCTGTTCCATCATAGTATTTCTTTTTTTCATTTCTCTGCTCCTGCATCCAAGTTGGTATTGGTGTCCTCCTCCTTCTCCTCCTTATCCTGTGTTCTCTGTTCAGACCATCATCATCATCTTGACTACCCTCACCAACACTGTCGTCATATCTTCATCGTCATTTAATATTTTTGTTTGGAAAATCTTGAATTTCCTGGATCCTTTTGTGTTATCTTCCTCCATCTTTGTTGGTGGTGATCATCTGACTTCCCACTGGAGTCATCACGGTCCCCGCCTGCGGTCCCCATAGCAACACGCCGACACTGGTTCCCATCCTCTGCACACACTCACGTGGATCTTAACTCTTATCTCGCAGCCTCAGAGCCATCATCTCTTTCCTCACCTCTCATCTCTCTCCTCACTCACCCTCTCCCCAGGTTCCGTGCCAATTATATGTAACCTCGCCCGTCATCTCTCTCATTACCATGGACCCACTATCTGCCTACTATCTCTCACTCCTCACCGACAGTCTCTCTCTGTCTCTGACACCGGACGTTTCCTTACGCTCGCCGCCAGATGTCTCCATTTCTCATCCGGTGGAGACAAGATCCACTCCACATAATTTCCTGCTCCCACTCTCTCTCTCTCTCTCTCTCTCTCGCTCTCTCTCTCTCTCTCTCTCTCTCTCTCATACACCAGCCATC
>JAUUDW010265794.1:0-11577 GCA_032361385.1 Panulirus guttatus | reverse complement strand
TCACGTCCATTGTCCTTCCCACACTCTTTCCTGCTGCGCCCGTCTTACTCCCCTGTTTTAGGAAACCTCTTCCTTTTCTTCACAAATATTTAGAATTATCTCACCCTTAATGAACTCCGTTAATCCACCACTTCAGTTCCCCGGGTCAGATCCAGCCACCTTTCACCCTTTCGCCTTCAACCCAAACTGCTTTTTTTCATATAAAGCCAATCGCTCCCCTTCTAGTCCCTAATCCCGCATCACCACAGTCAGGAGGTCTTCCCTTTCCAGGCATGAGCCAGTTTCCGGCTGTCTAAAACGTCAGGAGGATACGCGTGAATGAACCTTGATCCTCCCATTCTGTATTAGCTCCTCCCACATCACTGTGGCCCCACCTACTGCCTGTTGGCTCATATCGCACCCTGTTCCCTCCACTCGTTTTGACAGTCGATTCCTCCCACTGTGCTCTGTTGACCCCCTGTTGACTCTGCCCTTCTTCGATTGGCTCCTCCCAGCTTCTTTTGACTCCTCCTACCTTCTGTTGGCTCGACTCGAACCGTTCCACAAGTCTTAGTGCCCTACACTGTTTGCCCCTGTAATCTCACGTCGTCTTCACCTCTTTTAGCAACTTTCCAACCCCTCTGTTGGGTCTCCTCATGCTCATGATGGGTCCCCTCACTCACTGTTAGTCCGTCTTGCAGGTGTCTACCACCCATGTCGGCTTCTCGATAAGCTGTTGGATCATCAAACCTTCTTTGGATCTTCAGAATTCCTTTTGGATGCCCTCAACTCCTGTTTGTTCCATCTAACACCCTGTTGTCACCTTTCCCAAATCCTGTTGTCTTCCATAATTCGTCTCGCTTCCGTGGCTCCCGAGAGCCTCTCTTCATTTCTCTACTTCTCTCTCTTCCACTTCTTGTAATAATTCTTCAACCTTAACGGGTCCTTCCATTTCCGTGACTTGGCTCCTTTCACAAACTCCTGGGGCCTCCCTCCTCCTAAATGGTTCCCTCCGCCATCTGCTGGGTCCTCACTCCTTTTCAATTCCATCTTCTATCTGATCCTTCCATCTACTGCCTTCTTCTGCCCTCTCTCGTTTACGCTTTTCTTACCAACGTGATGACTTCACCTCTTCGTGCCAGCTCCTCTCAACACCTTTTGGCTCCTACCATCCCCAACTTGTTCCCTCCACCTCCTGTTGGATCCTGCCATTCCTGTAAGCTCCGCACGCCCTTTCTTTCTTGCTTACACTTCTATTGACTTTATCCACTTCTGTTTCCTCCTTCCGTCCATTAAAGGATCCTCCCACCCCTTGTTGGTTCGTTCCATCCCTTGTTGCCTTCAGCAGCACCTGCTGTTCCCTCTCGTCCCTCCTCACTGCGGCCTCTCCCTGTCCTTCCCTCAGTCCGTATCCCTTCCTCCTCCAGCTGGCTCTCGCTCCCTTGTCCTTGGCTCCTCGGACGCCTTATGGCTCCGCTCTCCGTGGTTGTGCTCCTGCCATGTCTCTCTCTTCCTACCTGGTCTGTGTCTGGTTACTCCTCCTTAGGTACTGCCTCACCTTCGTTGACCTCCTTCCTCTCTTACCCATGCGCTTTCCTCACACACCTGGCTGGCTCCCATCTCCCATGCTGGATACACTCCTCACCCGTCCCCTGTGCTGCACCATCCCACGTTGGCTCATTCCGTCCCATGATCTCTCTCCTCTTCCAGCCGCCGTTGGCTCCCTTCCTGCAAGTATTGGCCCCTCCCACCTCCTTGCGTTTGCTCCTCCCACATTCTATGTTGGCCCCTCCCACCTTCTTCTCTTTGACTCCTCCCACATCCAATGTTTGGCTCCTCCCACATCCAAGTTGATTCTTCTCACACCCAACGTAGGAATCATCCACAGACATATTGCCTCCCATCCATTATGACTCTAACTCCTCTCTCTCCCCCACCCCTTGCTTTGGTTCTGCCCCACGTGTTTGCTCCTCCCATCCGCATTGGCTCCTCCCACCCTATGATAGACTCGTCCTGCCCCAAGTTACCTCATATTGCCAGTGTTTTGGCTTCCCCCACCCTCATGTTTAATTCTCCCATCCTGTATTATATCTTAACACTCTTCTACGTTAGCTCCTCCCATTCGATCTTGGCTCTGCTCTGGATGATAGCTCCGCCCACCAGCTGCGTTAGCTCTTCCCACCCTGCACTAGCTTCTCCCGCCCCTTCCACGTTGGCTCCACCCACTCTCTAGCGGACCTTCTCCCCACATGCAACAGCACTCATTGACTCGCTGTCTTCCTACACTTTTTAAAGATCAAGTACCAATACTGCACCGAGGATAGTTGGGTGAGGATAGGTATCAGCCGAGAGCAATTGCTGGCTGTGGGTAGTCCTTGGTTTGAGGGCAACAGATGGGTGAACGTGATATTTAGCTGAGGATATTTGTGAAGTCAGAGACACTTGCCGGCTGAGGATAGGTGACTGAGGAGAAGAATTTGCGGTGGGAGATGGATAGGTGCTGCCTGAGTACTGTATTGTTAGGTTGTGGCTAGAAGCATTTGATATCAGATATAGGGGGACAGAGGGTGATGAGGATACTATACGATGAGGACATGCATGCTGTGGAAAGTACATGCTGAAAACAGTACATGCTGAGCATACTAGGTGATGAGAATAATACATGCTGAGGACAGTATATGCCAAGGACTGAGTATACTACGGACAAAGCAGGCCAGAGAAAGAGTATGCTAAGGACAGAGCTCATTAAGGGTAGAGCAAGCTAGAGACTGAAAAAGACGAGGACAGTACCTGCTGAGGACATTACCATGCAAAGCGTCCCTGATTTCAGCTGAGGATCGTCCCGCAGGCTGAGATGAGCTACCGTTTCAGTCGCTGAGGGGAATTTTCATAATTCAAACCACAACTGTAATTCATCTGCCTCAACAGCACATCTCGAGTTGTTACTGACATTAAACTGACAACCATTTTGTTTGCACTGGTAATCTACCCCATTTTTCACGTTTCTTGTTTTCCCACGTATGTTTTTCCTTCTCTATATTCCTCAGACTGAACGAATGCAAATGAAATTTACCCGCGCAGGTCCACAGGGGTATATAACACAGCAGATGAACCGAGCCAAATTATAATCTTATTTTCCTCTAAAGTTTAAGAATTAATTGAGCAAAGCCCAAACGAGACGTTTAGACGAGTGCTCGATGCAGCGGTGTGGACGATAGAGGTCACGGGGTCAGAGGCCACGCGTGGAACTGGGTGTTGCCGGGTCAACGCCAGGGTCGGGGAGACGGGTGGGAGGATAGACGGATGAGAGGATGGAGACGGATAGTGGTCAGGGAGGCAAGGATGACAGGGAGGCTAGAAGTGGGTGCACTAGCCCACGGGGATAGTTACACAGTGGAGAGATGGACGGCGTAATGAGATAGATGGTTAGTGCTATTGACTGTTGAGTAAGGCGATAGACGGGTAGATGGCTGGGTTAGTTGATGGGTGGTTAGACAGTTTGTTTAACGGCAAGACGAGCAAGCTGTCCTGCCAGTTACAGCCATTGTTCTGTTCAGCTGATAAACGGATTAGGTGATTGGCTAGTCATAAGGGTTTGATTGTATGGGGTTCGAGACTCACCCAGCTAATTGATTTATTTGTCTCATTACCAAACTTGCTGATGTATAGTTAGTTAATTAAAACAGTTTGGCCGCTGAAATGTTAGACTGTTAAACTGGAATTAGTTGGAAATATATTAGATGGTTGGGTAGTCACGTTGTAAATGGCTGTTTGGTTAACTAGTTAGATAACTTAAAGACCTGTTCGTTACGGGATCACTCACAGAAACAATAAGGTGGTGTATTAGTCAGACAAGTCATTCATTAGATAAGCAGTTAAGTACCATGTGAGATAATTGGACGATTAGAAAATTAGTTAGGATGGGGATTATATTGACTTATATTGGTGTAGTTTGATACTTAGATGGTCATATGTTGGTATTATATAAATCTATCAGATTTTGGACCTGGCCTCCAAGATATGTAAGAGGCTGAGTAAGGATTGGATGTTGGAGATGTGACGGGTGGCGCACGACAAGTGACGGGTAGTTTACGGGAAGTGACAGGTGGTTAGGTGAGTCATATGAGACGGATGGCAGAGGGAGACTGCTGGGTGACGGCTTGAGTGATAGATGACCGAGGGAGTGACAGGTAAAGGAGATAGCTGACGGTGGCAACTGGTGACGGGTACCTCACACTGTGACAGAAAACAGGGAGGCACTCAGTTGCCAGCGGGAATGACGGGTGAAGTATAAATGGGTGGCGACAAGGAGTATGACAGGTAGCAAGGAGAGTGACAGGTGACAGAGAATACGAAGTATGAGGCATACTGGGAGGTGTAGAGCCGCAAGACAGGTGACGGGCGTGGGACGGAATCATGGGTGGCAAGGTTAGGCTTGAGATGACTGTGACGGTAGGGCGCTGATGCCCTGCTCTTCCATGACAGCGTGAAAGCAAGTTACATGACATATGATGGTAAAAAGGCAGGCCACTTGACTCATGACGGCAGACAGGCGGGTTGGACTGCAGGGCAGCAGATGACAGATAAGACCATACGTGATGATCATCTTCAGCACCACTTATGAGGAAAGTGGAGAGCTTCTGGGACAACGAGACGAAATACGTGACACTTTCACTGATTGTTGATGTCTCGGTGGTGTAGATGTGTCGATAATCTTCGCTTTGATAGATAATGAGCAGCAGTTGGCCGGCCGTATTGCGTTCGGTCGTGGGAGGCAAGCGTGCTTGCAACAGCATGTGGCAGGCGAAGATGCGGCCTCATTTACGCACATCAAGCAGGCGAGTCTAATGACAGACGACGTAATGGCGTTGGCAGCGGACGGCAGGGTGAGCAATGGCCCGTGATGGGCGAGGGGTAAGGTTATCAGGCGCTGGCACATGTCCAGTGGCAGGTGTCACTGGGGCTAATTGCCCATCAGGTTACGGCAGGATGAAGGCATAACCCACCATACCCATGACGAAAGGGGGGGTGGGGCAGCTGGGTAAACCAGAGTAAACCAGGGGTCGAGGTATATCACACATGAGGAGGGTCATGGCTGGCGTACGGGTGATGTCAGGGTGATAGTAGAGGGATGAGGCGGATGGCAGGGTGAGGGTGATGGCTGGGGAGGCGTCATGCCAGGGTGAGAATGAAGGTAAAAAAGAGGTTGATGGTAGAGTGTTGGTGAAGACGGCAGGGTGAAGATGACGGCGTGGCGTAGGTGGTGGGAGGCGTAAGGGAGACTTATGGCAGGGTGGCGGGAGGCGTGGGGAAGAGGGGGGGAGATGGGAGGCTTATGGGAAGGTGATGGGAAGCAGGCGTCAGGGTGGCTGGGGTGGCCTGGAACACCTTGACTCCGCTGACCCATTACAGTGTGACGTGGCGGCACCGCTGACCTTGGCTCACCTGGAGGGGAGAACCAATGTGGAGGTTCATAATTGTTGCCTGGTTTCGGTCCCTGCTGTACCCTGGGCACCACGAACGCTCTCCACAAGCCCTCTGGACCCCTCGTCCCACCGATGTAATGGTGAGCCTCTACGTAATTCATCATCGGATTCCTCATCACTCACGCTCTCCTCAGGTGGGAAAGAAGAAGAAGACGAAGGGAAGGGCAGGAGAGGGATGGAAGAGACGGCCGTAGCGTAAAGCAATCTGGAACGGACACAGGAGACTGGAAAATAGTTAATATTCTGGGGAGGTCGGCTTAGGGCGACACCACCCTGACTGCAGCAGAGCGCGTGCCTCCTCGTACGATGCTTTTCATTAACCTCAACAAACGAACGTGTATCATCATACCTGGTCATAATGGCGACTAATGAGTTCCTGGCTGGACCGAGCAAATAAATCACCTGGGTTTGTTCTCCTTATAATTTTCATTACTTGATAATTAAAGGGTATAATAAAACATGTATCATGGCCCGTTACCCTCTCTCGTAACCTGACGGGGTAGGATGTGGCCCGGCCGTCTGCCCTTCTTGAAGAACCTCCGCTATTTACTATCTCGGAAAGCTGGGGTCCCTGACGTGGTCGTGGGGGATATGTCTTGATCTGCTGAAGGATTGAGGGTCCTATGGCCTCTAGGGGCCTCTGGGGCAAGACGCCGCAGGCGGCCCTCACCCGACGCATCCTACAACTTCCGGACAATAGAAGGTCAGGTGGCGGCTTTACTAACTAGTTCTTGTGCACTGGGGCTCTCGTGGCCCGAGGTCTCCTGCCTACACTTTTGGTATACATGATAATTTACACTGTAAATTGAGATTAGCGGTGCTGTTACGCATGCTAACAAGGGAAACATAATACGTGTACTGATCCCAGATGGATAGGGGCGTTAAGACCTTGTTTTTGGTCAGCTTTATATAATATTGTTTACTTTGTTTTATGGGACAGTTTAAATTGGTTAATATCATATAATTATAAAAGGACTGTATTAGGATTAACCTGGCCAACCTTTAATCAAAATAGTACGATCCTGCGATTGAATCTCTTGGCAGCAGAGAGCAGCACCACCGCTGTCTGGAGGAAATATCTGTACGGGGTGGAATACGCTTGATCAAGGTTGATACATCTGACATATTTTCGGCGAACGACATATATTATCTGCCCTTCAAGTCAGAGAATAAAAAGGGAAAAAAGAAAAAGAAAGAGAACTAACTCTCAATCCTCGTTTAGTGTTCTATGTACATCCCGTCCCAAGGGAGGTGTACGTTACTTATAGCACTCAAGATTAGCAAGTAACAAACTCCTCTGTGAGACAGAAGAAAGAAGTTATCATTGTAGTGAACGCCAGGAACTTCGGTCGCTCGCCCCCTCACTGTGTCCCAGCAGTAACTCGTGCCTGGTGTCCTCTCTCATACAAAATGAATGAGGGAAGTGTGAGTTTGGTCGTTAAACACGGTCGCCTGTCATGATGGTGGTGGGGGACACTGGCTCCACTCCCCACACTCTCTCTTTCTTGCTGGACGGACCCCAACATAATGATGTCTCCTCCTCGCGGTCTTCACCCAGCGGCCACATCAAATCCAGCCACCTCCACGATCTGAACCTGCATTGTGTCCAGAGCTCTACAAAGCCACCCTATACGTTCCTCTATGGCCTTTAGGTGTTCACAACATTATTAGGTCCAGATCTGTATTTGGTCACCTCATACGTTACAGTCCAGCAGACCTCTACCTGGCTACGATATATTCAAAGCTTAGATTTTTACCTCGCTACGACATAAGTTAGGGCCAGTCTCCTACCGGACTACCAAATATGTTCGGGCCAGACGTCTACATGACAATCAAATATGTTACGTTCGGACCTTTACATGGCCAAACATACGGTATTCTAACACCTCGAAGCACTCATCTTAAATGTTAGGGACGAACTTCCATCTGACCACAACATATGATACTTCTAGACCTCTCTCTGGTCACCACACATATATCAGGCCCACATCTCTACCACACACAACATATGTTAGGGCCAAACCCCTACCTCGCCACTCATATATTTCATTCACACCTCTATCTGACCACCAAATATGTTTGGTCTAGAATTTCTATCTGGCCAGCATGTGTTGGGTCCGGAGCTCTACCTGCCCACCGTAAATGGTAGGTCCAGACCCTTACCTGGCCACCATATGTGTTGGGTCCAGACTCCTACCTGGCCACTTTAGATGTTAAGCCGGACTCCTACCTGGCCACCGTATATTTCAGGTCTAGACCTCCACCTGACCACCTTATCATATATGATAATTTCAGACGGCCTGGAGTAACGACGTAAATTAGGTCCTGAAAATGGCCTTCATATATATTAGTTCCAGACCTTTATCTGGCCATTACACACGTTAGATGTCCAGCTTTTCCTGGCAACCTCATATCTTGTGTGTTGACCTGTGAATGATGCCTGGCAACATGGTGTCTTACCCAAGACCAGGTTATGACAGGTCTACATATGTGGCTAACCACTACATACGTTAGGTCTAGCCTTGTGTCTAGGTTTCCACATATGTCAGAGCCACATCTCTACCTGGCCATCATATTACTATGGCGCAGAATTCTAATGCAAAAACTACAGAGATTTAAATGTCTGTTCGGCTGCCACACACACGTCCAAATCGTTCCCTGGCCATTGGATATGAGTCAGGACTGAGCTTCACCACATATGATGATAGCTTCAGACCTCATCCTGGCTACGACGTATGTTTCTTTCAAGTTCTCATAAGTCATAGCCTTTATATCAGTATTATCATACATGGAAGTGAGATCTCCCTGTGTATCACATACGCTGAGACAACACATATATCTGGCCGAAAAACACTTCAATGAATTACTCTCTTTTTGATATCTCACTTCACATGTTAAGATTAATGCTTGTCTCTCTCCTAATCATGATTAATCTACCAGACTCTCCTTAGCCAGAGAACCTCATCCGTGCATCACAGAAGCTTGGTATCTTTCCCCTTATCAATTTCAGTGCAATCTGTTTTGTTAAATTCATTCATTTTTTTCCAGTTCTGTTATCTCTGATCTCATAAAGCTAATTTCCTTATCTTCTTCTACTGCCTCAGCGTAAGACAATCCCTCTTATCTCGTCCTGAGAATGAAGCATAATTCTCTATCATTCCCTGATTACAGGATTCGCCCGTCATCAGTTCCTGCAGTGTCCTTCTTGTCTGCCTCCTACACGCGTGGCCGAGCTGGATCATTATCTTCCTCCACACATATATCACACACTTTCTGCTCCTGATCACACGCGTGTGTGTGGGTCTTGTCGTCTCTCGCCAAATAATCGAATTCCTTCTTGCTTGTCCCTCACAAGTGGCTTCCCTCTTTTTCCTTGCAACATATGAATCGTCTTCTTTCACTTTCCTCTTTATATACACCTGCCTCTTCTCTCTACACACACACGACCTCTCCCCGTCCCCGCCTTCTTTCAGAACTTCTCTTCCCTCCTCCATCTCCTCTCCCTCCCTCTCACACCGTGTGTAATCTTTTCCTTCGCCCACGTATCCAGTTCGAGCCTCTCCAGCACCCGCGCCAGGTATAAACTGCCCTTCTGCCGCACCACTGCAAATGTTCAGGTTATCATTCAGACAACATGAAGTAAACGGCCGTGCTATCATGGAACCAACAAGCCGTAAATGTTTATACTATCGCGCCACAACCCTTCACAAGTTTTTAAATTAACATCAGCAGGGACGAAATTAAATCCACCAACACCAGAATGTGATCTACTCTACTTTGCATAACGACCAGCGAGAGAGGTAGTCATTTTCTTTCGGATAATAGAACTTTTGCATGTGGCTGATCCGTAGGTGTAAGAAAAATACATAATAATCGTTGGGAAATACATAAATTTGGCTTGAAACTGTAATATGGAGGTCTAACTCTGCCTCCCATATCTTCAGGATTCAAGAGCTTTTGTAATATATACGCAATAAGTGCCCAATACGTCTTGTTTTTCTTCTATTGCACCGGGAGACGCCTCTGTTGCATAATTTTAGCATGTTGCATATGTTTACCATTCATCACAGTTAGCCCGAGAGCCTCTCATCCATTTGGATCACCAGCCTGATGCATTGGTTACTCTTTTTATTATTGTGGGGAGACGACGACAAAGCTTAGCCCTGACTTACACCGAGAAAACAAGGCCCTTTTGGATATGATATACCGGCAGCGCAGGGCCGGTCAGGCTCGGCGAGAGCTGCTGTGGCCTAACCACAGGCCCAGAGCCGTGATAGCGCTGGAACTACAAACCCGAGTGTGATTCAGAGCGAAGGAACCACGGGATCTGATGTGATTTATGGCGGTGAACAACTTGACGGTTTGAGGCGATTTACAGCGAGAGAACTACAAGCTTTAATATGATTTAAAGGTGACGACCTACATGGTTTAATCTGATTTACAACGAGAGAAATACATTGTATGATATATCGATTCCGCCGTGAAATTTTCATGACAGGAATAAGGCTGACGCGGGGTGCGCCCCCCTCCTCTTGCCAGGCACCGACTGAGGAGAAATGGTGGGTCGGGGAGGACCTCGGGAAGTGCCAAGTATGGCCTGGAAATCCCCTCCTCCGTCCATCCCTCTTCTTGAGTGACTTACTAATGAAGAGGGTTAGTCGCCCGTCATTGTTACTCCGAAATTCACTGATGGGGAGGAGGAGGAGGAGGAGGAGGCCTCGTCTCGTGGCGCGGCTACCCAGCCCCGCGGGTGCGGTGATTAACGACTGCGGTTGAATGCCATGGAGTGGGTGTTGTCACTGTGTGAGGCACAGTATTATGGAAATGCTTTTACAAAGAGAAGTCAGCGATTGTTTCCTCGCTAAGCTGACTCGGCAAAGCTCAGCCGCCGCACAAAGCTGTAGATTGTACTGTAAATAAGAGGGGAACAATGCTGCACTTAAGGGAGCCCTCAGTCCCGAGCAAGGCGAATTATGTCTCGTTGAGGAAGAACAGGATGGTACCAGAGTCATCTCTTGGGGCTCTATTGATAGGCCCGGCTGTATAATTGGGTGGGGAGAGAGAGAGAGAGAGAGAGAGAGAGAGAGAGAGAGAGAGAGAAAGCTAATACAAAGTAAGTACGCATGAAGGCGCACGCGTTTATGCCAGTCTGAAAGATTACAAATATTTCCATTCTTTTGGTATATCACCTGTGCCGAAAATTGCATAGTGCAGTAGGCTTTCCTCTGTCTCATTGTATAGGTGCGTAATTACTATTTGCATGGTACAGGAATACAGCTTTACAAGCGTGTCGCCCCGTCTCCTAACCTCGTGTTTACCTATCGTGTATTCATTCCTATGTATGTATGCACACATCAGCCTAAGCTTGCCCATTTATCGACCAGCCCCGAGGGGACGATGAACACCTGTGTTGGGTGTAGGTCGACTGCCACGCCCACGATCGTGCGTATGAATATGTGTGTATGTATGTTTGTGTATGTTTATCTTTGTATAGGTATATGTGCATGTATGTCCGTACGAGTGAACGTTAGCGATGTATCTAGAGCCTCCAATGCTTTCGTAAATGTGTCCGCGGCAGCCAACTTACACCTGTGCATCCACAACCACCACAACAAACAACCATACATCCAAGACGACAACAACAAACAACCATGTAACCACGACGACCGCAACAAACAACCATGTATCCACGACGACCACAACAAACAACCATACATCCAAGACGACCACAACAAACAACCATGTAACCACGACGACCACAACAAACAACTATGTATCCACGACGACCACAACAACCAACCATGTATCCACGACGACCACAACAAACAACCATGTATCCACGACGACCACAACAACCAAACATGTATCCGCGACGACCACAACAAACAACCATGTATCCACGACGACTACAACAAACAACCATATATCCACGACGACCGCAACAAACAACCATGTATCCACGACGACAAAAACAAACAACTATGTATCCACGACGACCACAACAAACAACCATGTATCCACGACGACTACAACAAACAACCATGTATCCACGACGACCACAACAAACAACCATGTATCCACAACGACCACAACAGACAACCATGTATCCACG
>JAUUDW010265683.1:695-13842 GCA_032361385.1 Panulirus guttatus | reverse complement strand
TTTGATAACTGCTTCTTTCCCTACACGTCGAAACTTTGGAACTCTCCACCTTCTCATGTCTTTCCCAATAACTATGACCTGGCTTTTTTCAAGAGACATGTTTTTCACTTTCTCAAAAATTTGCAAATACTTTCCCTGTCTGTTTTTCCCCCCTTTCTCAATTCTCTCTATATTTCAATTAGGGCCCAGCCTTGATGTGGACTTTTGTCTGTGACTGGAGCCTTCAACATAAAAAAAAACTTGCAACAGATATATACCAGCGAGAAGAAAGTACAAAAGGTCTAGGTTAGAACGAGTAAGGCGAGCTCTCTACAGGAAGCGAAAAGAATTACAGATCTTCTAAAGAAGCCACAACTCACACAGCAAAAGAAAGAAAACCTATAAAGTGAATTACTGAACATAGACCATAAACTAAGAATGTCATTTGGAACACAGGGAAAGGAAAAAGATGAATTGGACATTGATGAAATAAGAAATATCCCAAAATACAATTACTTATATGCAAAACGCAAACATGAATCGGTATTCAGTGAGCCAAAGACCATGTTAAAGATAGATAACCCAATAAACTTCTACTTATACATTAATCCTATAAGTCTACACACAGCATATATCACCACCTCAACACGAGATATCAAGAGGTCCATCGAAAGCATGCCCATGCACTCATCCCCAGGCCCGGACTCATGTAACTCAGTCTTCATAAAGAAATGCAAAACACTTATGCACGAGCACTAAATATCCTCCAGAGAAGAAGTCTAGATTTGGACATCATTCCCGAGAGTCTGAAACTGACTCACATCGCCCCATTCCACAAAGGTGGAAGCAAAGCAGTCCCGAAAAGCTAACATCGCACACATTATCAGAATCTTCGAAAGAGTCCTAAGAGGCACACTGACTGAATTTACAGAACTGAACAATCTACATAACCCCGGAGAACATTAGCGGGGCGGGAAGATCTACTCTCTCAGTTGCGTGACCACTATGATAGGATTATTGAAGCTCTGGAAAACAGAGATAATGCTGACATTATTTACACGGACTTTGCAACAGTATGTGACAGAGGTGACCATGGTGTTAGAGCAGATAAAAAGCAAAAGTTGGGAGTAAGTGGAAAATTTGAGAAATAGATATACAAATTTTTAATTAGCAGATCACAACACGTTGTTGCAGACCATGCCGTCTCCAGCGCCTTCACGATAAAAAGCTGTCCCCTAAGGGAATATACTTGCACCCCACCTGTTCCTCATTTTTTATGTCTGACATTGACGCAAACACGAGTCACATTTTTAAATCATCCTTTGCAGATGATGCGAGAATAAGTATGAAAATCACATCAATAGAAGATGCAAAAGACTGCATGGAGACACGAACGAAGTCTTTAACTGGGCAACCAAGACAACAGTGCTTTTCAATGGAGATAAATTTCAACTCATCTGGTGTAGGGAAATTGAAGAAATGAAAAAAAAAAAAAGAATACGGAGAACTGGACAGACACAGACGCTATCATAAACCAGTGGAATGATGTGAAAGACCTTGGAGTAGTAATGTTTAACGACCTAACCTTCACCGAACGCAACAAAACAATGGTTGCCTCATGCAGAAGGATGGCAGGCTGGATCCTGCGGACCTTCAAGACAAGGGAACAAAAAAGAAGACATTATTTGAGACGCTAATTCTTTCACGAATTTGATATTGCTGCGTTCTAACATCACCCTTCACGGCGGGAGAAACTGCAGAATCAGAAAGTGGTGGGAGATCTTTCACAGCCCATACTAGTGTGGTAAAGGACCTAAATTACGGGGAATGGCTGAAATTTCTGAAGTTATATTCCCGAGAGCGCATACGGGAGAGGTATAATCATCATCTATACCTGGAAGAACAAAGGTGCTGTGGTTCCCTACGTACATTCGGAAATAACATCCTACTGGCACGACAGGCATGCAAGACTTTGTAAAATACTACTTGTGAAATCCAAAGATGCGATATGAACAAAAAGACACCTTAAACATACGAGGCCCAAGACTCTTCAACACCTTGCCAGGTATAATCAGAAACAGCATGGGATGCACAGTAGAGAATTTGAAGAGTGCATTGTACAAAACCTACAAAGTGTGCCACACCAGCCAGGGTATAGGTCTATGTGGGTCTGAAGGCTGCGGCTTCCAATAACTTGGTCGACCAACGACCAGACCCAGAAGAGTAGGAGTGTCTTGAGTCCTCCGAGGATGTGTGTAGAAACGATTGTTGGAGCATTTGATGATGACCTTGAGTATCACCAAGAAGCTTGGTAGACCGAACAAACTGGAGTGGACTATGGCTTTTTCAAACAGTACGATGTGGGACACAATAGAAGGTGAGGCTGAAGTGCATAACTACGGTCTTGGTTTGGTTGATAGCGACATGGTTAACGGAGGTCCGGCTCTAGTGGCTCTTTAGGGTGTTCTAGGGGTTTGTATTGTCGGCAGAGCTGTTGTTCAACGGTGACTCTTAAGTAATTCTGGTATGTATGTCTGCGTAAGGTGAATGGTATAATTAGATTCGAAGCTACTTTGGAGGAAAGGTTCCCAGTGCATTTCCGAGCAAAGAGGAGATCCATGGCTTAACATAACCCATCACTTAAAGTCGAAAGCTGGTACGGTAACAGACGGAAAAGGAAGTGAAGAACATCAAAGAGATTGCTGTGTTAGAGGTATAGGTGTACTGTTTTGAAGAAATCCTCAGCTACCAACTGGCAGCTGTTAAGGAGATTGTTCACCGTAAACAAGTCCGGAGGGATGAGGAAGAAAGGTTAACTTCACCTGAGTCTGATGGTGAATAGTGCTATATATTCTAAGCAACATTGCTTTAAACTAGGATGATAAACCCCTCCCATACTTACTGCACAAGTCCCATGACCTTAAAGTGGCTCCTTCAGAAGTAGATGATCGAAATATGTTGGTATGTATGATGTACGTACAGTCAGCGACGTAGGTAGGCTTCCTTTTCTTCGTCTCAGTATTAGTGAAAAGAGTCGAAAACCACCGACACATCATTGATGCATTCGGAATAATTGGTTGGCTGGTGAGGCGTGACAGCGCAGATCCCCTTCTGTTCACGGTGTTAGTGATGGAATCATCTGATTCAGGAGAGTGCGATACATGGAGTCAAGAATGGATGCACAGCTCACATGTGGTGTAGACGTGTACAGTGCTGATACTTGAGGAAACCGTGTAACAAGTGTACCGACCGCTCCAAGTCATATATTTACGTTGACTAAGTGTCCGTTGTCAGATCGGTATCTCGAGGACAGAGCAACAGACTTTTGTCCGTGACTACATGGCCATTGTATTATAATGAAAGCTTATGTGCGCATTATGTGTGTAAATGCAAATTGTATAATTGTCAAAGTGTCTGCCACATTTGTTAATACAGTTTTTTTTTATGGTGGCTCGAAACGCTAATCTAAAAGAACGAATATTTGAAAGGGACACATTGGATTACCTGAAGGGGACGCAGCTGATTACCTGAAAGGGACACAACTGATTACATGAAGGGGACATGAGTAGGGCATTCCTGCACCACGGTCAGTGTGGCGGGTTGTGGTTGGGGACTCAGCCTTGCTAGGTCTTCCCAGGAGAGAGCATGACTCTATGTACTTGTTCTACCTTGTGCACACGGAAGAGGATATAAAGGTAATAGAAAGATAGGTGGATAGATAAATGGATAGATAGTTAGATAGAATGATAAATAGTTAGGTAGGTAGATAGCTGAAATTTTGAAATTGCCAGTAGGTGATGATAAGGAGGTATAAAGTTTTAGATTGGATTCGTGCGAAAAAGAAATATGATTTGTTCACTATCGGCAGCAGGAGGGCGCAGTGGGCAGTGGCGGTATCCTCTGCGGATCATCTGAATCCGTCGTACCTCTGCTTGATTTGATTTGTGCCGGGAACCCCGGGAAGTTTATTGTGCACCCCATACTCATCCTGTGAGCGGTAGCGCAATAGGATTACAAGGATCACAAAGGGTTTTATTCGGACCCCAGTGGGTAGATATTGCATGCATGACATAGTTTCATATGGTAAGTTCTACCTACTAGATGCAAAAAGTGGATACAAACTTAATGTTTCAGGTATGTTGCTATAAACAATAAGGTGTTGTGACATTCTTGCAGGATTTGTTTAGATCTATCCCAAAACGGCTCTATTTTTTCACATTCTAAGACACAGTGTTCTAGTTTATGTCCAAATCTTTGACCACAAACTTTACAAGTTACACGATTAACATCTCCAGATAGGCAGAAGCGCCAGTAGTACCTATAGCCTAGTCAGGCAAAAGCGCCAGTAGCACCTATAGCCTAGCCATAGTCGGGCAATTACAACATCATGCAATCTGCTGATCTTATTACTTTCTCCATATCCATGTTTGACGTTACACATTTCACTGTGATGGAAAATGTTTCTGCTTGTGCTTATCTGAACTCTCCTTCGTGTTTCAAAGAGGTCAGTTAGTTCCTTTCTAATTGCAGTTTGAAGGCTTCTGATTGACAGCCCAGTGCTGCAATGTTGCTGTTGACACTCTTCCCGTTCGTTGTGGTTTGCCGCAAAGGATGGCTGGCAGCTGGACCTGCTTGACGGAGGCCCAGACTTAATTCGAATCAAAACTTGAGGCAGAACAGTAAATTGTTTCTACTTACAGTAGGTAGCAGGTTTGACAGTGTAGTTGACGGGTGCCCCATTTCTACTAGAGGCTGGTTGTATATATATACTGGACAGATAGAGGGCTGGCTGAGTAGTAGACGTTGAAAATGATGGATGCTAGTTATGATGAGGCTGGTTGAATGTTGAGGCTGGGCAGGTTGAGGAGTGTACATGGGAAGGACGGATAACAGGAGACCTGATGGTCCATGACGGGGTTATCTGTTGGCGGACAATAATGGTGTACCCTAAGCTAATCTACGTATTAGAGACCAAGGCATGATGATAGAGCAAGAGCTCTTCCCCACCCACCACTCCCTGCGGCAATGAGATAGCTACTAAGGAACACCATGTAGCATGTAGAGGGTATCGTGGAAATTTTATCGGAAAATGTGAATGGGAATATCATTCTGTTTTGATGCTGAAACGGGTTTCTCCAGAGGGGGATTCAGATCCGAAAAAAATCAAAACTAAAAAAAAGAATGGGTCTTACTCCTTGAAAAGGCTTATTTATTAATGAATGATATCACTGAAGTATTTGTCTGGCCGTGGTTAAGAGAGATTAATTGCCCTCGCATTGGCAACTTTATTGTTCTCCACTGGAAAAAAAAAAAACTCTGCCAACGCTAGTAATACATCAGCCTTTTGGTTTCATACTGTTATTTTTGGTTGTCAAATCTCTCCCTCACGTGATAAAATTTTCTTGTGTTAGGTTGTCAGAACTATTTAATGTTTTGAAGACTTTTATCAGACCTCCTCGGAGTGTGCGTTTTTTTTTTCTTTTTTTGTTTTTGTTTAAAGAAAGAAGAAAATAGTTTCATGTCTCCAAGGTGGCTGGGTAGACGTCGTAGGCTGTGGCTGGTGGCAGTGCTGGGAGTGGGGAGAGAGGAGCACAAGGCGCTGGGTTTGCCTAGACCTACGTACCTTCTTCAGGACGAGTTGTATGGTGATAGCCGAGTTTCGTATCTTTTTTGCATTCCGGCACTCACATCCATGTTGCCGGCAGATCTCTCTAGCGCTGGTAGATAGATCTGTGGGGAATGTTTCCAGTTTCCATGGGCAACAGTGAACTACAGAGCCATTGATAAGGTGTGTAAATATTGCAGGAACACCGCGGTAACCCATAGCGAGAGCAACTTTTATTGAGATAGCCACGAGGGATGCATGTAATATTGTGGCGATGCTATTTTGTTTCTGCTCAAGTCTCCCGACGTCTAAGGGAAGACGCACTTGGTCATCGTTGTGGTTTGTGTATTCGCTCATCACAGTCAGTCATGTCGTCAGTTTTGATTGTTTTATGTCAGTGCTTGAATCTCGGAGCGGCATCCAGAATTTCCTGTAAGTGTTTGAGCCGAGGTGTTCAACGGAGCTTTGTAATCACCACACCAAAGCTCAGCTTCGAATACTGAGTGACTTCGAACGGCTTCATTTGTGTTCAGCGGTTCATCGTCTCGTCCTTCTTGATAACCTCGCTGGAGATGTGTTCACTGACATCTGTTAGTATGCCACATGTAGCGGCTCTGGAGGTCGGTTACGGAGAAGGGGAATATGAGAGCAATGTCAGGTCCTTAGCCCGTACCTGTGGACCTTGCTAGGGTCACCACATAACAATAGGCTACAATAGGGCAGTATATCAGGGCAAGCACCAGATCATTGTCACTGTGAAGGCAAGGGTCTCGTATCACTGTAGAGTATCATGATGTCACTGTGACAGCAAGGGAAGCACTTCTGTCCTGACCAGTTTAACTTGTTCAGCCGACGACAGAGGTTAATACCGCCGTAACCGACAGAGATTACTGCCACTTACTGTCACACGAGACGACTCAGTGCTCCGGTAGTAGGCAGCTGCAGCAGCTGGCGCGGTTGCGTAGCGCCAGGAGCAGGTGGCGCGGCGGTGGCCAGATCACCAGTAGTTGACGCGAGTCAGGTCAGCAGTAGCGGGTCAGCAGGAACTGACACATGTCACAGCACCAGCAGGTGACACAAGCAGGTCGCTAGCTGCTAGCAGGGACCGGTTGTAAAGAAGGTGTGGTGGATAGGATCAACAGCAGTAGCTGTTGGTACGCCGTAGGTCGATAGCAGATGTCATGGGACAGGTCAGCCACAGCTGGAGAGCCAGGTCAGCAGAAGGTGGCAGGGTTCGGGTCAGCAGCAGTTTGCAAGGGTCTGGTTAGAATCAGGTGGTAGGGCTTGGGTTAGCCGTGTATGGCTTAAGTGCTATGTGGTGAGTCACAATAGGAGCGCGGTGCGTGGGTTGCCCGCCTGTCCCAGCATATGGTACTGTTGGTAACCCCCGCTTTCACCTGTATTATGACTACACCTGCACCATGGACACACCTGTAGTATGTCTGTACTGTACCATAGACGCAGGTGTAGTATGGCTGTACCTGCACCTCGGAACATTTATACCATGTCTTTTTTCTTACGCAGGGGGACCGAAACAGAACACAATTTTGAAGATGTGGACGAACTAATGAATTGTAAAGAGTAAGGAAGATTTCCCTGGACTTAAATTCGAAGGCTTTACCTATGAACCCCAAAAAAAGAAAAAGAAAAAAATGTTCGCTCTTTTCGCTGCTTCTGCACACTGCTTATTTGGTTTTAGGTCACCGGGGATTATTCGTCCAGGTCTTATTCCTCATTTACCTTTTGCAACAGAATTCGTACTGTAGCTTGCCTTTTAGTTTCTCTGCCGATACGTAAAATTTTGCACTTATCGATACTAAAATTCATTTGTCACCTTATGAGCCCAGTTCATCAGTTTGAAGCTATAGACGTTCAAGTTCATTTATAGATTTATATCCCAGCCTCGCATCTTCAGCGAATTTTGATATAATGCAATGCAGCCCATTATCAAAATCATTGATATATATGAAAAAGAGAACCGGTCCCAAGAGTGATCCTTGTGACATTCCACTTGTTACGTCTAGCCATTCTGAGGCTTGACCATTAATCACAACTCTGATTACGGCCAGTCAACCAATTTCCTCTCCACTGAAGTACAACCCCATCCATGCCATGTGACTTTATTTTTACTAGTAACCTTTGATGCGGAACCTTATCGGAGGCTTTTCAAAAATCTAACTTATAACTTCATCTGCTTTACTTTCGCCGAAAACCATGCTGAGAATCGTTTATTAAATGGCGGTTCTTTAAATGATTTACAATTCTACCTCGAATGGTGTTTTCCATAAGTTTTCCAACTACAGACGTTAAGCTATTAGGACGATAATTTCCTTGCAGTGACTTATTACCTCAGGCAAACTTCCGTTCATCTGGAACTTTTCGCGTTGCAATTGACTTACTGAAAAGGGCAGTCAAGGGTTTAACTATCTCAGTTTTCGCCTCTTTCGTTGTCCTCTGATAAAATTTATCAGGACCTGTCGTTTTATTTATTTTCTTTCTGTTTATAGCTGAAAGTATGTCTTCGGCTTTTATGGAATGAGTTGAAGAATGTTTCTCTCTCGTACCAATGAAACTCGATTCGGGATATGGGTTGTATCTTCGATCGTAAATACAAATGCAAAATAAAGTCATTTGATATTTGTTGCCATGGCTTCTTTGTTTTGAACAAATTCACCGTTTTCCGTAATTAATGGACACAACTGTAAAACTCTTCAGTGTTTCTTTTGCTATTTTGAGCAATATATGCTTCATATTAACGTGTACTATGTCGTGTAACTCACTTACTTTCTTTAGGCAAATTTACTTAACTTACAGTGTCATGCTGTTTTTGTGATTCTTTGAGTTTCTTATAAGGTACTTTCTTAGACAAAAGGTACTTTTTTATTTGACCGTTCCTCCACATTGGCTTCGTTCCAGAATTAGACCGTCTACTACTCATCGGCACGTATGTTCACTCTACTGTTTTGAAGGTTTTTCTGAAGCTTTTCCAAGTCACGTTCATGTCATCTTCATTGACTATATCATTCCAAGTTTGCCTGTCTTGAGCAATGCGATCATCGATATAAACTATTGTTGATATTATTTTCTTACTGTAGCCACACAGCAAAACTGTGGCTGAAAAAATTTACTGTAACCATACAGACGTTCTTTGGCCACAACTCTGCAGTGGCCACACATACTGTGACTGTGGCCCACGCAGTATTTATCATTTTTCATGGCTGTTACTTGTGCCATTGTGGCCACATACCTGATGAATACTTGGTGAAGTCTTCGGGAGTCTTCTACCCCCCACATCCCAGGCTGGGCCCAGGCTGTTGGGTTCGATCGTTACCAGCGCAGTGGCCAGAGGCTCCCACTGTACGGTGACCACACTCACACTAGCGAAAAATGTGCCATTGTGAAAGTGAAATCGATCTTGATGGACATCTTCAACGAAACACTGCAGAGTGAAAGCCGTTTTGACTTCACTTAGTGAAGACTTGATTTATCAAGTATGTCTAGCAGACAATCTACTCGACAGTTATATGAAAACACTGTAGGAAATGTACCCAATATCCACGAGGGAGAATTTTACAGAATTACAACGTTTTCTTCACAAAACCTGGAAATAATATACAAGTGGGAAGAGAAGTGCCGTTGATGAAAGAGAGGAGCAGACTGATATGGGAACAGGGATAAACGAACTGAATAGGAAAGACATAAACCAACAGAGGCAGAACAACGCAACTATTTATAATCTCAAAAATGGATGAAAGTTGATGAGGGGAAACGATGAGAGAAGTGGTACACATAGATAATGAAAGTGGAGATGGCGAGACAAAGGAAGAAACATGTGAAGAAGAAGAAGAAAGCCACGCAAAAATCATGTACACAAACCAGATTAACAGGGTTTTAGGGCGGGAAGATGATGCCTTTCATAATTACTTGCTCATACGATAAAATTGAACAGGCGCTGGAAAATAAAGGGAATGCTGATGTGATATATACCATCCCCTGACAGATGGAACCTTTTGGTGTCGCAGTACCAAAAAAAGATAAGAATAAAAGAAAGCGCACATTTGGAAATGTGTGAACATAGGTATATAGTTTCGTGACAGAGATGAGAGTACGTTGTTGTAAATAAGCTTTGTCCAATACTTTCAGCGTAAAAAGGTTGTTTCTCCCAAGAAACTGCAGTTGCACCTCTGCTGTTTCTCATTCTCATAGTCGATAATGACACAAACACAAATGACAGTTGCATATCATCCTTGACAGGTAATAATGTTGTTTTGTAAACCTCATCATTGGAGGACACTGAGTAACTGCAGAGAGACATAATTCATCTACTTCAACAACTCCATTATAGGTAAAGAAGAAAGAAAAAAAAATAAAAGCATTGCTGCCTACCGGACAGAAAACGGACACCATCATTGCTACGAGGAAAAGAGTAAATAACCCGGGAGTGTGATGACGGATGACCATAAATAACCTTAGCGAAAATAGCAGAAAAATGGGAGGCTGGATTTTACGGGCTTTCAAAACGAGAGGGAAACTATAGATGACGCATTTCAAGGCACTCACACAGGACTCTCCCGAACAGAATATTACTTTCTTCGGCTTTGCCTTTCAGGGCAGGCGAAACTGCCGTTAGAAAGTTTGCAAAGGTCTTTTTTCATAGTTCGGCTGCTGTGGAAAGCCTTTTGGCAGGCATGTTTGGAAGACTCGGTAGAGTATTACAAGTGAAATCGGAGGATGCAATGTTTGCAGAGAAAGCAGCGTAAACTTCTGGGTCCTAAGATTGTCTAATATATTGCTTCAGACGAATAGAAACGCTATGGATTATTGAGTAGAGAAGTGAGAGAAAGCCTGGACAAGTATCGTCTGAGTGTAACAGACCAATCAGGATGTGGTGGTTACGTAGGCTTACGGGCCGCGTCCTCCAACAGTTTGACTGAGCTCAGCAACACGGCAGCTTGGTCCCAGATGGACCTGTGGGGTTAGTAAAACCTTCGAAACTCCCGAAAGATATACGTGAAGTAAGATAAGGTCCTCGATGGAGCTGTGGGGATAGAAGCCTTCCGAAGCCATCGTAAGGTAAGGGAAGGTCCCAGGCCGAGCTGTGCGGGTATAAGACCTCCCAAACCATCGTAAGGTATACGTGAGGTAAGGTAAGGTGCAGAGACTGAGTTGTGGAGATACAGATCTTCCAAACCATTGCATGTTACACGTAAGGTAAGGTTAGGTCTGGGACCCAGCTGTGGAGATATTATATCTCCTAAACCATCGGAAGGTATAGTTAAGATAACTATACCTGCACTGTGGTTTCCATCACCACCTTGACCATACACGCCTGTTGCGGGAGAACACCTGTACTATCACGATCCATCTTTACTGTAGCCGTGCAGCTGTGTCATGAGGAAATACTTGCACTGGCCACACGCTTCTGAAGTAGTCATGCTGGTTCCGAACTCTCCAGTGCACTAGAAGCATGCTTGTCCAGTATACGACAGCTGTCCCATGACCCCACCCCTATGTTATGGCTTAGGCCTTTAGTGTGTCTTCATAGACGCAACGATTTCAAGTCTTTGTACAACTGTCATCGCCATTAATAGGACCTGTTCTGTGGTCATTCACCTGTAATACAACTATACTTGTGGCCAGGCAGATGGACTGTGGCGATAGATATGTAGGTGTTGTAAAGCAGTGTTGTGATAGAACTACAGGTGTTGTAAGGCAGAGTGGCGAGAGAGAGGTGGCAGGCAGGTTTACGGCCGGCAGACCTTGTGTAGCGGGCTCGGATGGAAGGAGAGGGAGAGAGTGGTGTCGCCGGGGAACATGATGAGACCGAACGACCCGCTCTCTAGCGGGAGCTCCGCCCTCCTCGTGCCTGACAATGTGGCCAGCCCGTTTCTCCACAATACCAGACTTCCGCCCCTTTGCTTCTGAGCCGCTCGCTCCACCACAGCACCAGTGCGCACTCTCGTATGCTGCAGTGTATTGCCCCATGCGAGGAGGGGTAAGTATCTAAGGGACCGTAACCTTCTGCAGGTGTAGCAAAGCAACAGTTGCCTTGCCTAAAAACGTCAGCAGGCTGGATCTTACGAATCTGCAAGAACAAGAGAGGCGTAGCCAGTGCTGAACACTCTTTGCTGCACTAATGCTACGCCGAACGTGATGCTGCTGTGTGCTAACATCAGCTTTCAGGGAGGATGAATTAGAAAGTGTGGAACGATCTGTCACAGCTGACACTGTCTTTGGTAAGAAGTTGAATTACACAGCTCACACTGACTTGGGTAAGAACGCAAACTACTGGAAACGACTGAAAGCACTGAGACTGAATTGTCTAGAGCCCAGACGGGGAGAGATTATTATACTTTAATCATGGGAGATCCTGGAAGGCATTATTTCCAGTCTGCGCTCCAAAATATTTACCTGTTGGCACGAGGCACTGGAGGACTGCAGGATACGACCACTGAAACCGAAAGGGATAAGAAGTACAGTGAGAAAGACATCGTAAATATCCGGAACTTGAAGATCTTTGAATACACCGTCTGCAGCCATTAAAAACACTATAGACTGTTCTGTGAATCATTTCAACAAGTGCCAGGTTGAGTCTCGACAGAGTGGACCAGATCGGCAAGCATGTTGCAGCGGTTCCGAAGGTTTGCAGGATGCGGCCTTGAGTAGGCTGACTGAGCAGAGGATCAAAACGTCAGCCTGGTCTTAAGCTGAACTGCGGGGTTAGAAGACTTCCTGAACCATCGTAAGATTTTGATGAACAGTTTGTTTAAGACGTTCTTGATTATTTGTTATATTTCTACTTCGTTAAACCCTTGGCTACGACGGAACGGCCCTTAGAGGTGATGCCTTGGCCTTTGGCCGGAGTCTTACAAAGTTCTGATTAAATGTCACGCCAACATACCCAAGGGTCGTCCCGTGGTCTTGCCCCAGGGTCGTTCCCGAGGCTCGTAACATCGTGCAAATGAGATTAACTGTAAAAGTACCGCCAGCAAAAACTGGAGCCAGCCCCGAGGAGCAGGATATCGCCAGATGAACTGACAAGAACCACAATCATGAGTTCTTGCTGGTGGCCCGAGTCCGTATTGCTGGGCAACAGTGACTCGACCACTACGATATGAACCTTCAGTTATAATGGCCTGGTTTGCCTCTTCTTTGGGACTGGGTCTTTGATCCGAGATTTATAAAAAGAGAGTAATTTCAAAGGTCAGGCTTTCATATTCAAAGGTCGTACTCTTTCGTTCAAGAGGTTAAGTTTTACGTCGTATTTAAGAGCAGTTTGTGTTACTGTTTATGACGATGACAGTACGCCGTTGATCTAAAGTCACCTTCTGTTGAGAGTATACCGTTTATGTGGTGAGAGTACGCCGTTGATGTAATGTTACCTGCTGTCGAGAGTACACCGTTGATGTGACGTCACTTGCTGCTGAGGATGATGACAACACCACGAGAGGTGCAGGGAGTGTCCAGGACTGCGTCAACTTACAGAGGGATGCAGACCATCCCCAGAGTCGGTCATGTACATTAGCTGATGAAATGCAACCCAGACAAACGCAGAGTAATGAA
>JAUUDW010265572.1:0-13843 GCA_032361385.1 Panulirus guttatus | reverse complement strand
CTCTCTCTCTCTCTCTCTCTCTCTCTCTCTCTCTCTCTCTCTCTCTCTCTCTCTCTCTCTCTCTCTCTCTCGTGTTCGCTGATCACTCTAACTGTGACGAGAGAACTTCACATAAAGTGACTCGCCATTTTTTTTTTTTTAGATAATGCATAAAAGGTCAGATCTCGTCCCTTTCCTGCGCTGCGGGTGACGCCAGAGCATCAAGCAGAACTAGAGTGGGAATCAGATGCATCATTCGGAACAGATGGTCATTCAGAATGTCCGCTTTAAAATTCCTTTGGCTTACCTGATGGTACAAGCTAAAATTATGTTTGTTACTGTGTACTACCACTACTACAGTGGCGGTTCTGATATAACTATTTCCATCCTCCTCTAAGCCATTAGATACATTTTGACACTCGAGTCCATATCGCCACCACAGCAAGGACTTCGACGAGGACGTCCGTAGCGTAGTCGTTCGTGAACGGTTTAGGAAATGAGAGGAGTTGGGCGGTTTGAACTGACGTTCTCCTTCCTTTTCCCTACGATAACCACCTTTTCCGGGGACGAAGCGTCTTAGTTGATTAGCGACCCCTTTATCTGCTGGAGACAACCCCTCCACCTACCTTGTCACCGCCAGCTCCCCAGCCCCAACACTCCCAGAGTCAGTGCAAGAATATGAAGTCACCAGGCGGCTAGTCAGCCTCAAAGTGAAGCCAGAAGAGCCCCTCCTCTCATCAGTGCTTTCGCTCTTCCCCAGCAGTCGATGCAACCCGTTGATTGGAAGACTTCACGTGCGTTTCCAGGTCTGGAAGTCAGCAAGCCGACAATCTCTCACGGTCAGTTACGACCCATTGCCCTCACCTGGATCCTCTCTTAACTTACCCTGTGAAAGTTTCCTGTTTAACTGGGCTTACATGGACACTGGAAGTCTCATAGACAGTCAGTAGCTGGGTAATATGACAGGCTGACTTCCTTTACCACCACAAACGCCTCTTCAGCTTCTTAAGACTTTATGCATCACGGGCAAGAGACGAGAGAGGCGAGACCTCTGGGGCTGTCGGACTAACGTCTCCGGTGACTTAACCAAAGCTTTCTTCCTCTCCATGAACATTGGGCTGCCAGGGTCTCACTCCATACCTTTCAAACATGCTTAATGAGAGTCACCTGGTTTTGTGGTGCAGAGGGACCATCTCCACCTCCCCAGGCGAGGCAGACGTCACCCACGGCCTTCCTCAGGCTACAAGGATCGCACCCACGTGTTTCCTGATGAAGGATCCTGTGATGGACGCACCTGAACCTCTGTCAACAAGTTACCATCGGTATTAGTTTTGATCATCTGCTCTGCTCTGTTGATATATCCCGTTATTCCTTGTGTATGTTTTCTCTGTGTTCGGCCGCGGATGCAGTTACTTTATTAAACCTTTAATAATTTTTATTATCGTTAGATATTCGTGGAGATGGCATATTTAGGGCCATATCTTTGTCTCGTCAAGATAACAGAGTTAGCGTAATGTGGAAAATCCGTCCAATGTTGTACGAAGCCAACGTCTTGTTAAGTATGATGTCACATTCCCAGCTCCTGTGTCATTATTTTTGGCTATGCTAACGATCATCTTGGTGTGAGAGTGGAGCCATACGGCGATTACGCTCCTCACTGAATGATATAGTGGACTGGACACTCCCGATGCTACTAGTGATGTGTGACGGTAGTTCCTCGCCTCGTAAGCCAGCGGGTTGTTATCACGCGGACGTGTACACTGGGGCAGGAACGATGACATCACTCGTGTTGAGAGAGGAGGTTTGAGGCGATTCACCATCACCGATTCCCCTAGACTTTCTCTCCACGACCTGTTCTGAAATGAGGTGTGTTAAGAATTTGTCTGTATCTGCCTCCGGCCTACATCGGAATACACAATTCCAGTTTCAGATTAAAGGCATTAGATATAACCACAGATGTATCAATACAGGGAGACACAAAGAAACAGAAAATACACTTGGATGGTGGGTGAACAAGGTGAGCTTGACAGACCACTGTGCCGCACATGTCCTCAATAGAACATACCATATATTTAAAAGATATTTTGAAATCACATCATAGAAATGATAGGTCTTATAATGATGATAGTACATACTATGGTTAATTACGCACGAATGATAAGAGGAGGAATGGCTCACAGAGACATGAAACAGACATATTGAGAAGGGCGACTTCTTTCTATCTCTGAGTCAAAGGTCGACCTCCCCCCGCCTCCCCCAACCCCCCTAACAATGTTGTATGGGCTATTAAGTAATTACCAACTTCAGGACTGTGACCCTGTCAGCCTCACAACCTGCGTAATGACCTCAGAGGGAGAGCGTCACGATGTCGTCACGATTACCTTTCTTCCAGATTTCCGGTTACTCGCTTCATCCCCATCTAATGTGAAGGTTGTCAGGGGGTTCTGGGGTTCGAGAGTTCTATGTTTGAGAGGTTCAAGGGTTCTGTAGTTCATGGGGTTCAAGAAGTGGGGGGGGTAGACCCCAGGCTGAGGTGTGGGCACGTTAGCCAGCACGTAACTCTCACCGCACATTTTGCTTGAATAATACTATTACTTGCCAGATTCATTGAGTAATTATATGCTTTAAGTTCATCTGGAATTGATTTTAACCACACCCCAAGTTGTACAGAACCGTGAATGTCTGTTGTTCCCCCTGGTGATAAACTGAAAATATATTTTCACTCCTTTTTACTGAAATTTTTGTCTGAGAAATATTTTGGTATATTCTGTGGTGCCATTGCAAACTGAACAACACTGTTTCTTCCTTGTTAAGATGCCTTCATTACGTTTTCTTACACCGCTTAAGTTTGTTGTCACTAAGTCATCGTGTATGGTGTCACTTCCCTCCCCCCCTGCATCAACTTTTCCTACGAGTCATTCCAGTGAGCTAGTAATTGGGTTTGCATACATTTTCCTGCCACGGATCCGAGTTGGCCTCCGTTATGTATCTTATTTTGTTCAGATGCTTTGCTATGTAACCTTTCATCACTCCCAAGAAAGACCTTTATTGCATGTCAAGCTACGCTGACTCTCCTATAATGCTAATGTATCAGCTGTGCCCATCACGCTTCGTTTGCACAATACCTACTAGATGCACTGTCCACTTGAGATCCTGCTTATTTCCAGTCGGGTCGTTTTCGTCCAGATTTCTCGTTTCTGCTCATTTCGGTGCATGACACACGACATCTAGGGAATGGATGTGAGGCCCTCTCTTCGTCTGTTTCTGGCGCTACCTCGCTAACGCTGGAAACGGCAAACAAGTTCCTATTCAGGCTTTGGAAACTGAGAAAGAGAGAGGCAGGGGCAGGCTAGGGTATGGCACAAGACCCGTGAGACAGTATATCTGGCCACACCATCACATTGCCCGGCCTGAGCCTACGGCCCTGGGCCTCCCGCTGCCCTGGGTTCATTGTACCCTTCACCCCCCCCACCAGGATGGACTAGGGCACACACCCCTCCCCACACACTGTTACATGAGTACAGCCAGACTGTATCAGTACACCCTGGCTACATAAACCCATGGGCCACATCTTTACGGCCTGGCCACATAACCTTAGGCCACATCAGTAGATACCGCCACACTATCCCCAGGGCCACAGCACTACATTCGGGCCACATGAGTACACAGCCTGGCCACACACTCCTCTGGGCCACCTCGGCACAGCCTGGCCACATCAGTAATAGCTCGGCCAAGATTCCCCTGCACCGCAGTCTACAGTCTGGCCACATCCCGTGCAAGATTTGTGTGGAGTGATGTGGAGGTAAGGCGGCCAAACGACAAAAAGGAAGTGGAGGCGAGGAGGTCAGGCAGTGGAGTAAGGTGGAGAGGAGGTTGGCCAAGCAACTCCGTAGGTCATGAGAAGGTTGGCAAGTACGTGGAGACAAAGACCGCTCCAGCTTGCGCCATACTACCGCATAAAAAGCATTTTTTCTTCTTCACGAAAGAAATATAAAATTTTCAGATAACACTATCTCTAATACAAGCAATCGCCCGAGCACACTGTACAGCCTAATATCATCAAGTAAGTGACCCAACGTAAAATTATGGTTCTTTCGCGTAAGTTCAAACCATTCTAGGAATAAATGCATGCATGACGTCATCGCGCAGGCGCAACGTAAAAAAAATTTTTGGCCTTGGGTTTGATATACACGCGTCAGTACCCTGGAGACACGGAGATGGACAGGTATTCCCTTGTTTTTTACCGTGTATCGGTATCTAGAGAGTCCGATGTCATTACTGAGGTATGGAAAACATCTTAAGATTTACGATAAAGGGAGATTTAGTGCGTTGTTTACGCTAGCGGGGTCATGTGCAGCCCGCGAGACCAGGCAACGCTAGGCCTAACGTTGCCACTCGCCTCCACGCTATGCCTAAAATTCTTCATTCCCCCATGGCATCTATACGTTATAGACTCCAAACCTTAGTGGCTATGGTATGGGTGAGAATTTCTCATCAAATTTCTCGCTGTAGAGGTTGTTCTTCTGTGGATAAATTCCGAGATGAATCTACGAGGCCTGGGGGAGAGAGTTGCCAAGTGGATGTTTTATTCTGCGGCAAGGCGGCAGCAACGGGGGGGGGGGGGGGGGGGGGGAGGGCTAGGCCTAAAGAACCCCTCGTGTCCGCCGTGCAAATATGCACACCTCTCGTTAAAGTCAAACTCTCCTTAGCATAATTAAGACGCACGGAAGTCAACCCAAGAGTGAAATACAAACGTAACGATTTTTTTTCCCCTCTTAACGGGAGAATGGGAGCCGACCTGCTGCTGCTGCTGCCGCCGCCGCCTCCCGCCACCGCTTCCCATTCGACGCGAAAGTCGTCGAATATTTTTCTCTGTCGTGCCGAGGAGAGGGGGGGGGGCGAGGCTGGCCGGATGCGGGACGACACACCTGAGCTGCGCGCGCACTGCTCGTCGCAATCTGCACGACGCGACGACTGAAGGTGTGGCGTTTCCTGATGATAGTATTATCTAGGGCCGGTGCGGGTTAGCGGGCTCCCGAGTACGGTCGTGGATGATGACCTAGCCGTCGTCCGTCGGGAGGGGAGGGGAGCCGCCCCCCTCGAACCCAGGCCGTCATACCCAAGGGTCGTACCGTCGTGCTTAAGGGTCGTGCCGTCGTGCTCTAGGGGCCCACACTGCTACATGCTCGTGTCAGCGACTTAGGCTTGAGCCACCGCATCAAGCGTCATGCCAGGGTCTTCTCCCGACATGCTTGTGGCTCATACAGTCTCTGGTATTATCACGTGTCTTACAGCCACTCATACAGGCGCTCGCACCGGCCATCTGGCGTATACGTAGATACTCATACTGGCGCCCTCACTGATACTCATACTTTAGAGTGAGTGGAAAGAAGACCCGCTCGGGCATCAGTGATGATGGTCAACTTCAGAATCTTACTCGTGATAGGGGGTAGTTGTAATGACAGGGGGTCGCGGCATTTACAGGGCCCTGTCTTGACATCGGTTGACAGAGGGGGGGGGGGTCGTTTGTATCGATAGGTGGTCGCGGCACTGGCAGGGGTCGTTGTGTTGCTATAGGGTCGTTACCAGTCACAGCCTACCTTCCCCTGGCTTATCCCTGCCCTACCGTTCCCCAAGCTTCGATCGCTCGCCTCTCGACGTAATAAGACGTACAGCACAGCAGGAGTTGTTGACAGTGTTGGCAGTGGCTCCCTTGGAGTTGGCAGTGACAACGCAGCACTGGTAAGCGATGGTAGTGGTTGAGAATGATGACAGGCCCACGTAGGCGGAAGATGAAACAACCAGACGTGAATACCCGTATCCAGGATGCCGGGGTTCAGCAGCCCCCCCTCCCCCACAGTGATCACCCCCCCTACCCCACACCCACCACCCCCTCCCGCCCTCCCACCTCTGCTCTCACAAACGTGCGGACGATGTAGTTAGTTGGACGCTGTTGTTGTGGGCCGGAGGAAGCCTACCTGGTTCTGCTGTTAAGTCTGTTTTTAAAGAGTTTGTACATGTATGTGGGAATCCATTTGCACTTGTCCATATGTCTACACACACACACACACACACACACACAAACACACACATATACACACACACACACACACACACACACACAGAAACACACACAAACACAAACACACCCACATATACAGAGACACACAAACGCACACACACACAGAGACACACACACACATATACAGACACACACACAGACATGATCCGATACGTTTACATAGGCAAAGACAGATATATAGCACACAAACACAAATGCCCTTGCAGGCGGGTAGAAACACCATTTTTAAAATCGAGAGAAATGACATACGGCGGGGTTTAAATTGACAGATTAATCTAGTTTGAAAAATCGTCACATTTCCAAACGGTGAGTTGCCGCTGTGTAGAAATATCCACCAAATTTCTAAAAAACACAAAAATCATTGTGTACTATTACTCATCCATGACTCACAGATTCTATTGCCAGTAAGGAGAAGAAGACAAAGAGGAATGAACTGGATGTTATAGAGAAATCTAAAGGGCGCAACACGAGAAAACAATGGAGAATGGAGAAGGAATGGATTGTTGCAGAGAAATCTACGAGAAATGAGTAGGTTGACCCCCAAGATACCCCGGGGGAACAGACATCTCGTTCCCCGTGAGACTGAAGACAAAGTACGTGGCCGTTCACGGACGGACGACGGCTGAGGAAAACACGTACCTAGGTTGTCAGTGGAAACACATGAGAAAGACGGATCGGTTGTCAGCAGGAAAACCACGAGGAATGCGTGTGGGTCGCGTACGAGGGCGCTGAGAGGAAGGGAAGTATTCGTCACAAAGAAAACTAAAGATAATGAAGCGAAATAAATGGATTCTTACCCAGAGACGTAAGGGAAATGAATGGGTCGACGCCAAGAGAACTAAGGGGATAAATGGGATGTTATTGCGGGAAAAAATAGGAGAAATAAATGGTTTGTCGATGAGGAAACTAGAGGAATATGTGTGCGTGTTTTTCACCCGGGAAACGAACGAGACTAAGCACTCTCTGCCTCACTCGTTTTTACACGTTTCGTTAGCAGAACGAATCTCGTGCACGAATGTGTCCGCCAGTACCTCTCCCGCTCCTCTGATATGGTTCGTGCGTCCGTCGCTTCGCCATATAAAGCGAACCGCTTCTTCGAATCCCGTGACTACCCGATGAGCAATGGCTGGAAAAAAAAAAGACACCTTCATGGGCGATTGACTCTGAAAAAAAGGTTAAACGTGGCCCAAAGTGATATATTGACGTGGAATGATAATTCGTTTATAATCATCACCTTCGTTATTCATACCAACTGCCTCTATACGGTTCTTTGCTCTATGAGACTTGCGTCAATGAAGAGGCACAGAAATACCCAGAAACAGTCATATAGTTACTCCATTTAGATAACGGGAACTGAAGCCAACTGTTGCCATCCACAGTCATACTAACATTAATAACAAACAAATAACAGTGACGACACTAGTATACAACACTAATCTATGTTTGTGTTGGTAACATTTACCAGAAATGCCGGCAGCCACCAGCAGCAGGAATAACACAAGTTGAGCTGGAATTAATGGCATTAAATCAAACCCCTTGTCGGGAGGGTAAAAAAAGAAATTACATGTCCTCTCTGTGTAATCCATCAAATCAGTTGATTCCGGCCAGAACTGGCAAAGCCCTCGTAATCTCCCTCCGCCAACAAAAATGTTCATCTTTCTGGAATCTCTGATTAGATCTAATCCAAAGAGTGTTCAAAAAGATATCATCCTCCAGCATCCACGTGCGAGTAAACAAACAACACTTCGCTCTCCCTGACACAGAACTAATCCTATTACACATATTTCCAATTAATCCTCCCATTCGGGGACCCCCCCACAATTTACCGCCAATCGCAAACTCCGAAGGAATTCCCTAATTGCAAACTAGAAACTGTTCCACCAACTGCCAACTCAGAAACTTAATGCCCGACTTGCTAACTCTCAAAATGTTTAGACAATTGCCATAAAAACCGAGTGTCCGGGAAGGCGTGCGGCGGACGGCGTCGGCAGCGACGTCGGCCGGAGGCTTTGGCGGCTTCGGCGTCGGCCGGTGGCGTCTCCGTCATGCGTGTCCCATTGTTTGGTACGGGAGAGTCCTGAGAGGAGGATAAGGATCAAAAGACCTCAGGGTTGACTGATGGACGGGAAGGGAGGCCCTCTCGACAGGGGACGGGGTTGCAGGGTTGCAGTGGCAACGTTCAATGTCGAAGGAAAACAAATTCGGCGGTCGAATAAGGGCATGGTAATACCCCTGCCCCTGGCTATACCTGGCGTTACGTATTTTTACCCTGGAGAGAACATCATCTAAATACGGTATTCACCTTCTCGTTACCTCATTCAAACGGAATGGACCCTCCTTACTCTTCACCTGGTTATAGTTTAATTGTTTAGAACCGAAACTAGATCTCTTCTTTTCCAGGATTTTCGTCTCTTTAAAAACCTTTCCCTCGCAAATCCGCCTCGCTAGTCTTGATGTAATGGTTTCGTATTCCGTGCGGGCTATTTTTCTCAATACAAATCCGGATAACGCTTGTTTAATGCCTTTGTGCCGAGACCTGCGAGGGGCGAAATGCTATATAAATGCAGATGTATAATATGTAATAATGTTCGTGTAGTGCAATATGCCAGATTCTTACGTGAATGCCTGGAGACCTGGTGGCCTGAGTGGGAGATGAGTGTTAAACACATGTTTCTCCCGTAATACACAGGAGACTTGAGGTCCCTGAAGATTGGTGTCATGGACCTGACTACTGCAATGCTCTTATATTGGTATCGGCACGACTTTGTTACCGATACTCTGGTATCGTTATGATCAAGTTAGTATCGGTATGCTGCTGTGGCACGCTGCTCTGAGTGTGATACAGGCATACTGGTATCAGCTGGTTGGAGGCAATATGTTGGGAAAGTTGCCAGTGGGCTGGTATGACCTCCTGGTCTCTTTGTATCAACAGGATATGATTACTGGTATTTACGGTATCAGTGGGTACCAGCTGTCACTACTGTCTCTGGTTTCTCTCTCGCTCTTTCCATTCCTCTAAGTGCTTCGGCTTAAACAAGCTCCCTGGTAACTATCTGTTCCGGCTGCCGTGTCCTCGTGTGTTGAAGTATTAATAAAGAGCCATCAGGAGGAGGAGGCAAACCGGCAGTGTCTCCTTGCTGCGCTACCGAAGGAGAAACCTGTTTTCTTGCTGAAGCTGACAGGACTTGTTTTAATTATCATTTACTATTCACGGCACCATAAAAAACGATTATTTATCCTCTTCTACGTGTACCTTGTGTAATTATGCTTATCTCCCGTTTAATGAGAGGGAATAAGTAAGCCGAGCTTAATGCTTTTATCTCTCGTTGAAAAGAGAGTCCAGGACCGAAGAGGAGGAGGAGCTGGGGTCGTATACTCGCCCGGAGATAGTATCAGCCTTGCGAGGCTGGCGCCACCAGCTCAGCATGCGAGTCTGCTGCGACAAGAGATTTGTATCTAATTAAGAATTTCAGTCTGGCCTAGGCGGTGGTGACCCTGAAGCCACGGGGGGAGAGGATGGCATTGTTCACGTCAATAAATAAGGATCATAAAAACAAAGCTATGGCCAGGGCTTATTATGCACGTCGTTTATATTTCCGAGCGAGAGAGGTCTAATTAACCCGGTGCCTGACCGTCTGTCTCCGGTGAGAATGGGTTAGATTGGAGCCCCACCTTCGCCAGGAACACACTTGTTTACTTATACAGTGAAAAGCCTCGCTATCATTACAGTAATAGTGGGTTAGGTAACACGGCTCCTCTCGTGGTCTCCAATGGCTTTATCGTAACCGACAGACACGTGGAGAATCCCATGACTGGATAGGGTTCCATATGGCCCTCTGCATCAACAAGGGCTGATAACATCAACATCCTCATCATCGAGAAATCAGATAAACATCGTGCACCTGAAACCTCCGATACCATAGTGGGATGATATACCGGTCGAGTGTCTCCTCCTCCTCCTCCTCCTCCTCCAAGCCCACTGTGAGACAAATTTAGAACCTTGATTTGTACCTGTGAGCCCCACCACAATACCCACCTTGTCCGTGAGCCTACAGCAACGACCACTATGTCTCCACGCCCTTGAGCCTTCAGCAGCGACCACAGGGTCTGAGCAACACTTCCCTGCGATGCCACTCGATCCCTGCCTACTGCGCCGAAGCATCCAGCGCGTGCCCCCAGTGCCACTGGGCCTTCGTGGTTGCACTGACGACTAAGGGCACGATGGAAGTCGTGCTTTGCTCAAGGGTATAGTTGGTGTCGTGATTAGTTCAAGGGCACTGTGGACGTTGTAAGGTGGACTTTGTGCTTGACCTAAGGGCCCGGTGGGTATCGTAGTGGTCTCAGGGGCACGATGGAGGTCGTGGCTGGGCTCAGGGCATTGTGAACATCGTGGTTGGCTCATGGGCACGGCGGACGTCGTTTTGGGATCAAGGTCTCTGTGATCATCGTGGTTGGGTCACGTTGGGTGCAAAGGGTTACTGTGAGCGCCGTGGAGTTCGAGAAACTGAGGAGTTAACTCCATGAGGTTCTCTCCAACACCCGGATATGCGTCCCTCTTTGTCCACTCCCCCTACAGTTGGTTCATGCATGGCGTCATGCACATACTCTCCTTCGGCAGATTAGCCGTATCTCTCCTCATCTTTTTAACCTGTAACTTAAATACTTCACTCTGGAATATTTGACCTGTTTCTCGTTTCGGCTGTCCTGACTCCTCATTGCCTTAACATTTCTCGTATACCTATGGCTTCATTTTCTAACTGCTTCTGTCACGAGTTCTCAGTCCCTTATGCGCCACAAAATTACAGACGCCAGATTACATCTTTTGCCTCCTTGACACGAGAGCTCGTCTATTGTTGGGCTAATAAAGCGTCCTCGCCGAGTCTGCCGTTTGTATCGCGCTCCGTGTCACCTTCGGCATCACTTACAAGAAACACGAAGGAAATATCCGCTTCGCTATCGGGAACAAGGACTCGTCCCGTCGTGTTGAAGGTCCTGGCGTTCTTATCAGACGGTCATCATCTACTCATGCCTTTCTTCCTGCCATATTTGTACCCGAGACGCCTTACAGGAGGAGGCGGCAGCCACAGCATGAATCACTTGAACTCGGGGTTCGTTCTCTCTCTCTCCCGACTCCATCGTTTGCATTGTTCCTGCAAATTAGCCAATTAGCGTGACTTATCATGATGGCGTCTGCTCTTCTCTCTCTCTCTCTCTCAGTGTCCTCCGCTTTGCTGGATACGAACCCTCTGGTCTGTGCCTCCCATCTCTCTGTAATGCCTGGCCTGCCTTCCTCGTTCTGGCTTGAGAGATATGTTTGCTGGATCAGATTCATTCTGCGTTTCATTGCCTGAGTCCTATCAAGGTGCATTTAGTCAGATGCTCAGAATTCTATGGGTGATTATTGTATCACAATGTTGAGAGTTCATGGAAACAAAAAAAAAAGATTTTTTATTCACCTGTCTATTGATATCTGTATGCACATAGACTTATTTCTTTGGTGGGATAATCTCTAATCTTATTTAAGGACGGTTTTATTTTGGGGGGATATTTTATAGAATAAGGTTCACTGGGAAGAAAGTCATTTCTCCAGATTATGAATTAGACAAGCCTTTACGACCGATGGCATATTCTCCGCAGCCCAGGACCAGAGGCAACGCCGGGTGTAGCAAAGGTCATACGAAGATGTTAGTGAGAGGACGAAACACCCTGTGGTTAAAAACGACGTCTTAATGACAGGAAGAAAATGAAAACAAGATATATGATCATGGTTCAGAAACGACGAAAACCATGACGAATGAAATGCCAGATCGATGCAAACAGTTCGAAGAGAAAATTCGTCTTATGGCTTCATTCCAAACTTGAGGACTCAGACTTTCCTTATAAGTCGCTCTTGTGAGAGATATCGCCACGAAGTGGACGTGGCAACTGGTGAGCCTCACGGCTCCAAGATGATCCATTTCTCTGAAATCTAAATCTCCAGAACCAGTGAGACTCGGAATATTTAGTCAGTCAGACAAAAAAAAAAAAGATATGACCTAAACGTCAGAAATCGTGGATCAAAGGCATATTTGTCAATTTTTGTAAGGACGGAAAACTTGTTTGACATTGGAAAGAAAAATAAGGTAAAGGAACCACTTTGATTTTAAGACAGATTCTAAGAATCATGAATAGATCTGTAAAAGCCTTCGAGTCTAGCCATTCAAAACGTATCCCTTACATAGACAAGATTTCCTCAGTGAGTAAAATACATACAGAACGGGAATCCTGAGGAACTGCTCTCATCACCACATAGCGAGGGACTAACAACCCCAGTGCCACATAGCTAGGGGCCGACGACCTCATCGCCACATAACGAGGGACTGACAACCCCAGTGCCACATAGCTAGGGGCCGACGACCTCATCACCACATAGCAAGGGACTAACAACCCCAGTGCCACATAGCTAGGGGCCGACGACCTCATCACCACATAGCGAGGAACTAACAACCCCAGTGCCACATAGCTAGGGGCCGACGACCTCATCACCACATAGCGAGGAACGAACAACTCCAGTGCCACATAGCTAGGGGCCGACGACCTTATCACCACATAGCGAGGGAGGGACCAGCAACCTCAGCGCCCCACAGTGTGGAGTCCAGCTGACGCAATTTTCCGGCTAGGTCATGGTTGGGTTCCCGTCGCCAGGGAATGTCTGGATGGAGGAAGTCCGACGGCGGGCGTGGCGACGTTAGGCGACAACACAGCTTGACGAATACGAGACATTGCGACAAATGCCTCGTAAGGAGCCGGAGAAGTGTTTACTGTCAGGCCCTGGCGACGCGTGTATGTGTTGTGTTGTGTTGTGTCTATGTCAGTACTACTTGTGTGTTGCGGGGAGAGAATTTGACTCTCGTGTTGCCCCGTCTCTTAATCTTACATACGTATATATAACCAAGTCTTTACTCTTATGCATGGATAGGCACACACTCAGACACACACACACACATTCCAGCCTAATCGACCAGCCCCTAGGGAAGGGTGAAAACCTGGGTAGGCTGTGAGCTGAGTGGCTGCCACACTCGGGGTTCGAACCCGTGCGGGTCTGATCTCTAATTGGCCCGTGCTGACTCGAGGTCAGTAACACTAACCACTACACCACATGTTTTCCAGCTCCTTGTGGCATAAGTAGGCTGCTGCTTCCTACAGTTTCTGTGTGGAGACTGACCACTCGAGCATTGATCGTTATGATACTTCTTTCTTGCCTCGAACACTTAAGCTTTTGAATTCTCTTCCTCCTTTCGCCTTTCCCCTCTTCACATAAAACACATTTCTTTAAGAGCCAAGTCTACAAACACCTGCGGAGCTCTGATTAATTCACACTCTTTTGTATGTGTCACTTTATTCCTTTCATCCGAGATGGCTCTATGGATGGGGCAAGCTTTGCCCAGACCATGTTGGTCATTATGAAGAAGAGAGATGTACCAAAATAACCCATAAAGTGGCTAATGCACCAACTACACCAAACTACACCAAAATACATCAAAATACACCAAAATACACCAAACTACACCAAAATACACCAAAATACTCTAAACTGTTCCACGCTACCTTCTTGCTATAGCCATCTCTGGGGAGGAAACAGCTAGTTTTTCTGTGGATATTCTTTTTTTTTCTTTTTACCAGGCAAGTTTCTGTCTGCGTTTGTTGGATGAGTTACACACCGTCCTCTAAGCCTATTATCACCCAATCAACAAGGACGAGGAAGGCTTGTTAGCTTCTGATTGGTTATCGTGAGATTTATTA
>JAUUDW010265351.1:0-13845 GCA_032361385.1 Panulirus guttatus | reverse complement strand
CGAGATGGATTAGAAGTGAAAAACAAATCCAGAATATTAGGAGAATGGTCGTAGCGGTCAGGTATATGGGTAGGGTGCTCCCCAGTCATTCATCTAACATCATCAGGATTATCCCTTGCCCCAATCAATTTTCTTACGATATCTAACTACCTTTTCCATCACCATACAGTCCTTAAAGTCTTTTATCCATTCATCTGATGACTTTGTGCTACATAACCTTTTCACATATTCATTCTTCATTCTATGTATCCTCCAAATTTCAGCTAAACTACAAAATTATCCTTCTTTTCTGTGTTTACTTTGGACCTGTCTTGACATATATGTACGTGAGTTTCTTAGCCATACATCAATGTTGGGAAGAGTACTCCTTCATGCAGCCATTTTGCACACTGTATACTGTCAGTGGATCCCCCAATTTCTCTCACTTGCGTAACGCTACTTTCAGCTTCAGCCTTCCTAGTATGTCTGCTACTAGACTTATTTCCCCAAATATTTAAGCTCATCTACAAACTCAGTTCTTCACCACACAAACATATTCAACAATCTGACCTCTCTTTCTATTCCAAAACTATCATCTCACTTTTATTTTCATGCACTTTTAGCACCTTGCTCCTTCATACATCAGTAAAGCAGCCCACTATTCTGTCCAACTCTTCCTTTGATTTACCTAATAGCAAAGCTATCTTCTGCATACAACAAATGCAACAAATTCTACTGTTGCCTCACCTCACCTCACTCATCACATGCAACGCCCCATCCATGTAAAATATTTGATAGCTGTCATGACATTATACAAATACAAGTGCAACAAATTCCACTGTCACCTCATCTCACTCTCATCACATGCAGTGCCCCATCCATGAAAAATATTAGATAGCTGTATAGACATTACACAACACTATTACACTCCCACATATGTTTTAGACCGTTAACTCATACCCCAGTGTACCCTTACATGTGCACTACTTTCATTTTAAAAGTTCTTTTCTGCATTCAAAAGTCTTTCATACACACTTTACAGTCAAAAAACTTGCCCAAGTGCCTTCCTATTCACTTTATCATTTGCTTTTTCTAAATCCGTAAATGCTGTAAAAGCTTCCCTTTTCTCTGAAACCTTCTCCACTAATTTTGTAAGTGCAAAACTCTCACTTACACTAAGAGAAGTAGTACAGAGTATACAAGGAGCTTGCATGTAGTAGTCTCTGTCTGAGCTCTGACATATGTTTGTAAAACCCAAACCTACATTAGTAAGGTAAGAAAATTAAAGTAACAAAGATGGTAAACTTGTGAAGTAGTTAATACAGTAGAATGAATAAAGAGAGATATGAGATGGATATGTGTTGTGAATAAATTATGAGAAAGACTTAAGGGATGGTCATACAGAACATATGGAAGGTGATAGGCTGGTTGGAATGGATATGAAATCATTAAGTGCAAAAAAAATTATGTACCACCATTGTGAATAGGGAGTCAAGAGTAAGGAGACTGTCAGGAAATGGTTTGAAGTAAAACCAGAGTCAAACAGGGAGGAGTATTGTCACCTCTTATTCATCATATATGTATATGGATAAATGTCTAAGACATGTCTACACGAGAGAAGATAAGGATATAACATTAGCATATGCAGATGATTTAGCTATCAAAAATGAAAATGAGATAGATTAACAGGATGCAATAGGTAGATGGTCAACTTGTTTGTGTAGAAATAGTACGAAAACCAGTAAAAGTAAAATAGATGTGATGACTATTGCTGAAAACAAAGAAGAGTTTAACATATGTATGCTTACTGCCCTAGGAGTCCCTTCTATCCTTACTTACTGCCCCAGGAGTTCCTTCTATCCTTATAAATCTCCTGCAGCATTTACGAAGCTAACCACATCCACCATCTACAAGAAATTAATAGTTCTTAGTGCTTAGGAATAATATTTAATGATGAAAATTTACAGCAAATGGATATAAACAGTAGAATTATTGAATACAGTGCAAACTTGATTATGCTATACTCTGTACTAAAAGAATGTACTGTTGAAAGGCAGTGCAACTGTAAGACCTGTTTTGATATGTGGATAAGAAGCATAGTCACACACAACCAAAACATGGTCACAAATCCAGGCTGCCAAAATAAGAGCACAAAGGGTAATCAGAAAAGTTACAAAAATGGACGAGATGAGAAACACCAAGATTTGAATATTACACCTGTATTAGAAATGATTGAAAAGAACAAGCTATGGTGGCATAGCTACTCATATTTAAATAATTGAGCTGGACCCATAAAGGAATATGTGGAGCAGAATGTCCTAGGTTGTGATGAAGTGAAGGTATCAAAGACTTGTATAAAATGACCCTTGAGGATGTTGAGGAAAACATACAATAAAAGCTAGGAATGTGTGAAGAAGACTGACAGACACTGCCTTCCTGGCATCTGTTGAGAAAGTTGAGAAATAGTTGAAGGAACTAGAAGAGGTTAACGTAGGTTATTCAAGTAAATCAAGAAGGTATTTAGTAGTATGATAGAAAGGACTATACTTGAAAAAGTATGCAGTACCATCCAAGAGATCAAGAGATTCAGTGAATCTTGATGAGGGCTAGAGATCTTTTGGATAAGAAACCTAGAATGACTTGGAAATGGGTATAAATTACTCATCCATCCAAAGAAAACTTAGCGTACCATTAGCACAAGACCCCCTAAAAAGCAGTACTTTAGAAAAGTTTTGTTTTCCAAATATACTGTATCATTATTAATTTACTGTTATAATTATTATTATTATTATTATTATTATTATTATTATTATTATTATGTTTTTGTTATTATTATTATTGTTATTATTATTATTATTATTATTAGCCATAGACCCTCTCTATGGGACTACTGGAGCTTCAAGGCTACACTACAATAATTAGCAGGAAAATAATGGACTTTTCTGGAGAAAGGAGTTTCTTAATGGGCTTATAGGACTTTTCTGGAGAGAAGGTTTCCTTGATGATGGTACATCATTGCAGAAGGTTACTCTCCCTTTACCATGTGACCTCATGTAGGCAGAGACTAGTAACAACTGTTATTATCATTATCATTAATATTTTTATTACTGTTGATATTAATATTGATGATATTATTGTGGTTTCAGGAGTGATAGAAATGTAAGTACATAAGGCTATCCACATACCCCCAGTGATGACTTAGGGATATGTAGTGGTGTTCCTTCATCTTACATTAGCTGAGATTCCATCATTCTCAAAAGTCTGTTCTGTGTGTTTCTTAGTAGACTGATAGAGAAGGACATGTACTATTACTTTTTGGGCTGGCCATTACGGAAAAGTTCAACATTAGTGTATTAGCCAGGGCAAAAGGACTTCCTGTTTACAAATACCCCAGTGATGACACAGGAAGTGATATATTTTGGTTCAGCTTCAGGTTATGTGACTTGGGGATTACCATACATGGTAGTAGCTCAAGACCAGATCAAAACCATTGAAAGGATAAATAAACTCCTGTGGCTGAAGTAGACTGAAATTTTTAAATTAGTGTTCACCGATTTAACAGCTCTAGTTGGGCATAAACAAACAACTTTTTGTTCAGTTCCTGTCTGTTGTCCCCAAAATTATCCATGAGAATGAAGCAATCTCGTTTAGCCATCTAGAAGTACCATAAAAGGTACAGAAACCAAAATCATAGATGCCCTGGAACCAAGATGCAGAGTTGGGGAAGGAAGAGAGACACAAGTAATGTTGGGAAGGGGGCAGGCTGCCAACTGTAAATAAGCAACAATAATCATTCTATATAAATTACAGTAAAAATCATACACAAATATCTATATCCTATAAATCTAACTAAGGATACATTAAAAAGATACCAATCCATAGAGGGATTGGAAAAATGTTAAAAAAAACAGAAAAGTTGTATTGCTGGAACACAAGAACACATCCAGTCTACACAATCCAAAAGCATTCTGCGCTGATGGATGGATCAGTCTCCTAGTGTAAGGGGGTTAGTGACCTTCACTATGGTGGACTGTGATTAGTCAAAGTTGAACCCAGAATGAGTGAGCTGTTGTTATCATGGGTTAATAGTTAACAATAAGTGGGAAATGCTTACACTACCCCCACATTTGTTAGACTTGGTGTAAGAAGATCCTAATCTACATAATATCCAACAGATATCTCATTGTTGACAGGACAAACTGACCGATAAGACAAAAAATTATTAACTTTAGATTATTCATGTATGCATCATTGATGAAATTCTGTCTTTTCTCTTGACCATTTTTGGTTCTTCATATATGAAATGTGTTGTATGAAATGTCTTACTATTAACGTTGTAATGTTGATAAGATTCATGTCACCCTTTCTGTTAGGAATTATTTTCCTTTCTACAGGCTCTTCTTGAAACCCATGATACCATAGCAGATCGGCGGCACACAGGAGACGCAGGCACATCAAGTGATAGCTTTAACAGGGTAAACGGTTGCTACAACACATCATTCATGCCGGAGGAAAATGGGTATCCGGTGGACGCCATCAGGATGGTCGGCCTCCGTAAGAGACCAGATGAACCCCTTGGGTTGACGGTGAGAGAAGATGAAAATGGTTACATGGTCATTGCAAGAATAATGGCTGGAGGCACAATTGACAGACAAGGTCTACTGCATGTTGGAGATGCCATCTGTGAGGTCAATGGAGTTGAGGTATGAAACAAAATCTCACAAGATTGCAGTTTTTAATCTTTAATTGCAGGAATTTTTTTTTCCAGTGAATGTTGGCTGGTAAGTGTACTTTCCTTATGTGGTATTTTGGAGTGTTTATTTCAGATTTGAAACATGATTATATCCTCTGAAGTACTTTTTTGGTCTCTGTAAGTGCAGATTTCATATGATTTAAGCATTTTATTTACATCTTGGAACAAAGATTTGTAAGGGATGTTGTTTCTTTACGTAATAATTTTGCAAATGAAGTATTTTTATTTCAAGTTTCAGATATTTTTTGCTATGCTGACAACAGAAATTACTAAATCATGTTGAATAGAGGCATTGTGAAGAAGATAGCAATATTAGTCAGAACTGAACTTTTAACAGTTGAAAAAGCAGTGTAAGAATGTATTCCTTTAATGCAAAAGTAAAGACTTTGACTTCATAGTAAGAAAATAGAGGTAGCAATAAGACATTACTGAATTTGAGAACAGGAATTTCTTGAATGATACTTAAAAAGTAAGCTATCACCTACAAAATCAACTTTATAAAGAAAAGATTAGGACTGAGCCTGATTATGAAATTGAGTACATGCCTGGAATTCTCACCTAGTTATTATATTGGACAGCATAGTACATGGATTAGGTTACATAACCATAGCATTCTGACCTGACTTTTTCTATAAAAGGTAAATATTGGTAATGTATGTTACCAAACTGACAGGTGTGCCAAAGAGAGACTTTTGGATAGGAATATGCTGAGAGGGACAGCTGGTGGGATGTCTGTTCATCTGGTGGTTGAGTTATGGGTGGAAGTTTGTAGAGGTTCTATGAAAAGAGAAAGAGTGGGAATAAGATTGTGAAAGTAATTGAGCTTAGGAAAGAGGCTTGTGTAAGAGTATACCTTTAGAGATAGGATGAAGAATGGCAGAAGGTGAGATTATACATAACTTGGGGAGTGAATAAGGAATGTGAGATCTTTTGCGAAGTAGTGTTTACATATGTGAGAGAAGTGTGTGGTATCTGAAAGTTGGGATGTGGGCTCATAAGAAAGGTTACTGAGTGGTGATGTGTGGGAGTTAAGCTGCCAGTAGAATGAAAAAGAGAGTTGTAAGGGTATTACTTGCAGCGTAGAAGTGTGTGACTGGGAGATGTAAAAGGAAATGGCAGTAGGTCAGAGGATGGTGCATGAGCTACAAAATAGGGCATAGTGAGTTGGTGTGAGAGAATGCAGTTTCAGCAGACTTAAGAGAAGATAAAGCAGTTTTTTGGAAGGAGGTGAATAATGTAAGGAGAAAAAGAGAACAGATGGAAGCATTAGTGGAGGGAAGTGGTAACAGGCAAAGAAAAGGTTGAAGAGATAGAGTGAGTTTTTTGAAGGGATGTTAAATGTGTTAGAGGGCAGGGTGGCAGGTGTTGGGTGTCTGGGATGTGGGGGTATGCAAAGTGGGAGAGTCATGGCAACTGGTATGTTGAAAAGAGAAGTGGTGAATGCCTTTAGTAAGATGAATTGTGGCAAAGTGGCTGGATTGGATGGGATTGCAGATGAATTTTGCATGGAAGGGGATGACATTGTTGCTGAACAGTTAGTTAGAATACTCATTATATGAATGGCTTAAAATGAGGTGTCTGAAGATTTGTGTAATGCCTTTATAGTGCCATTGCTTAAAGGTAATGAGGTCAGAAGTAAATGTTTCATTTACAGAGGTACAGTATAAGCTTTTTTAGTGTACCCGGTAAGTTGTATAGGAGAATGGTGATTTAGAGTGTGATGGCATGCACAGTGCATCAGATTTGGAGGAACATCTTTGTTTCAGGAGTAGTAGAGGATGTGTGGATTAAGTGTTAGCTCTAAAGAATATGTATAAGGAATACTAAGATAAAGGGAGGCATTTTATGTGACATATATGGATCTGGAGATGTATGACAGAGTTGATTGAAATATTCAGTAGATGTTGCAAATATATGGTGAGGGTGGAATCCTATTAGAAGCAGTGAGGAGTTTCTTTCAAGAGATTAAGGCATTAGTTTGAGTAGGATGAGAGGAAAGTGAATGATTCCAAGTGAAGGTGGGAATGCAGTAATGGTATATAATATCACAATGGCTGTTTAATCTGTTTATGGATGGGATGGTGAGGGAAGTAAATGCAGGCTTCTTGGAAAGAGAGGTAAGTTTGCAGCCTGTTGCAGATGTGGGTGCCGGGGAGATGAGTCAGTTGTTGTTTGCTGATAACATGGCTCTAGTGCCAGACTTGAGTGAGAAACTGCAGAAGCTGGTGTCTGAGTTTGGGACAGTATGTGAAAGAGAAAGTTGAGAGGTAACATAGATATAAGTAAGTTCATGAAGTTTAGTAGGGGAAAGAGATGGATTAGTTTGAGTGTAAGTTTGAATGGACAAAAGCTGGAGTAAGCTGGGTGCTTCAGAGACCTGGGATTTGATATTACAGCAGATGGAACCATGGGAGCTGAAGTTAGCAGTAGGGTAGGTGAAGGAGCTTAATGTCCTAGAGTGTGTGGAGAAAGAGATCACTGTCTGTAAGGGCAAATGTGAATATTTGATGGTAAAGTAGTCCCTTTGGTGTTGTGTGGATTAAGACATGTACCTTAGATCAAAAGTATGGAATTAGGTGGATGTGTTAGAAATGAAGTGCTTGAGGAGCTCATGTTGTGTGAGAAGTGATGATTAAGTAAGAAAAAGAAAGATTTGGTAATAATACGAGTATGGTTTAGATAGCTGAAGAGGATGTGCTGAAATGGTTTAGGCCTGTGGAGGGGATGAATGAGGAGAGAGTGACTAAGAAGGTATACATGTCAGATGTAGTGGGAACAAGGAGAAAAGGTAGACTGAATCAGAGATGGAGGGATGGAGTGAAAGATGTTTAAGATGCAGGGGGATGTAAAGCATGCATGGGATAGAGTGAACTGGAGCGATGTGGTATACAGGGGGTGACATGCTGTCAGTAGACTGAATCAGGGCATATGAAACAATCAGGGGAAACTACAGAAAAGTCTGGTGGGCTTGGCTTTGGATAGGGTGCTATGGTTTTGGTGCATTATACATTACAGCATGAGAGTGGATGGATATAAGTAAGGAGACCAGTCTTCATTTTCCCTAGAGCTACTTAACTTTGCAGGAAACAGCAAACAAGCATGAAAAAATTGATCAAAGCCTGCCAATTAATGATAGCATCCAATTTCAGGTCATCCCAGTTTGGCAGGCAACAGACTTTTGTTTACATCTCTCTAGAGATAGCCTTTAATATTAATGAAATTGGATACCTCTAGCAAGGTGCTATAACAGTATAGCAAGAAAGTTTCCCCAAAATAAATCTTTGTAATGAGCATCAACTTTGGCTCCTCCCTGCATACAGAGTTGTCCAGATTACATACATGCTATGGTAAAATATTTAAATACTAGGCAATCTCTGAATAAGTCTGCTGGCTATTGCCAAGCCTCAGCCTTGCCTTTTTCTTTAGTCAGGATGAAATTAATCCGAAGTTGATGATTATCATACTTGCCATAGAGGAGTGTGGGTGCTGCTACCATAGCTATATTAATGTGGATATTTTTTGAAATTATAAAATTCCTTCCTGAGCTTAGTCAGCTCACTATTAATTGAGATGGTTTCTAGTGATACATAATATCATCTCTTGAGTATTTGAATAAGGCTTCTGTAGAGTGAATATTTCAAGAGTCTGCTTAAATTAAGGGTCCCATATTGATATTTGGAATTATGTATTTTGGTTTCCATGTAATGCAACTGGACACTTCTTGCAAGATAATGTTTATATATGGAAGGAACACTCTTCATAAATCCAGAGTTTCTGGCAGTCATATAGATGGCAATGGTGAGCATTAATGGTATGCAACATACAAATGGTTTAATGAGTATAAGTGGAAAGTTTTTCTTATTCTTATGCTGTTAACCTAGGATGGATGTGCTGTGCAGTGTTGTTCTATTGATAGGGTAGAAGAGGAGAGTAAGTTTGACTGTTGGTGTATTTTTCTTGATAAAGCTGTGCTAGTCTTATACTGTGGTGTTTTGCCTCCCTTTGGGTGTGTATCCTTTAAGTTTTTCTCCAAGTGTAGAATGATGTGTCGACATCATGCTGTGTCTGTTGAAGTATTACGTGTTGTAATGTAAGGAGCACTGACTGTGAATTTGTGAGGCTAAAGTCCCATACGTATAATATCTTTAGGGTTTCCATATATTCAAGGGAGGTCCTGGAGGAAGTGGAGTGTTTTAGTTAGGTACCTGGAGGTGAATGCAGCAATGGATGGAACCATGGAATTAAGGTGAGTCATAGAGTGGATGAGACAGGTTAAGGTCTGGGGTGCTTTAAATCCTTTCACTGTGGCACTCCATATATTTACTGTATACTCTGCTTGTGGGATGTTTTTAGATATTTAAAAATGAAATCTCCCCAAGTTTGCCATTACGGTTAACTAGACCACTGTTTTCTATATAAAATGATATACAACTTAATCTAGTGAAACATTGTTTACTGAAGCTGTGCACCCTTTAATTTATGCTCCACTACTGCCAAGCATATGAGGTACTTAAGGAGCACCGCCAAGCATAAATAATGAGATGTGTGGTATATTTGGAAGTGTTTCACCGCAAATACATGGGAACACTTTGGGTTTTTATCACAAATATCTCTTATTTTGTAAGAGTGCCACAGCTTCACAAATTATTACATAACATGATGATGCAAGTATCATTTAGGTTTCCCTAACATCTCCTCTTATACTGAGCAGTGTATAAAACAAAACTAGGCTGTAGCATCTGATAAGAGTACATAGGATGCCACAGCAAGTATTAATGTTTGTACATTTCACCTCAAGGTGGAGGCATTGGTTAAAGAATTATTAACTGCTACACCACAGCTGCATTGGATAGAAAAAAGTGACTGGGATGTATATGCCTTAGCCACAGTCAGTGGGATTAGGGGTATGAGGAAGAAAAGGTCAGTGTCTGTGAGGAAAAAGGTTTGTTTGAAGTATATTATTCCAGCAGCATTGTATAGTTGCAATGTCTTGGCCTTAATTGTAAAGGAAATAAAGTGTTGATGACAATGTGTGACTTGAGATGTGTTGATTTTAAGAAATAAAACTGTCAGAGAGAGATAGGGACATTAGTGTAACTTGATTGAGAAGCACCTCATCCTGATCCATAAAAAACCGAAAATGGAATTTCAGCCCCATCCAGTCCAGCCACTTCATCTTACTCAAGGCATGCATTCACCACCTCTTCCCATTTCATTAAATCTCTTGCCATTACCCTTGATTCACTGAGCTCCAAGTCCCAGACACCTTACATCTGCCACCCTGTCATCTACCACATCCACAGTGATATTGATTGGATTATCTTGATCGAGCTTATGGAAAGCACTTGTATAGATACGAATAATTTTTATGAAAACCATTCATAATCAAGGTAAGATAATATCATAATGAAATGTGTTCATAAAATCAAAGATGAACAAGAAATGATAAATGAAAAAGCTGTTAGAATCTGCCATCACTTTGAACCCATTATTTGGCTCAGGTAGGAGGTTAAAAGCTCCTACAAGCTCCAGTTATTATAATGTATTTTTCATGTATTATATGTAAGTTTGACTGTTATTATAATGTATTTTTTGTATTATATGTAAGTTTTGAGAGTTTCCTCTTGAAATATGAGTATGAATATCAGGACAAGTGGGGAACACAAATATAACCCTCTTTTACTTTAGAAATAGGTTTCCTTTGTGAGGTCTTTTCTTGGAATAAATTCATTTGCTTAGAATAAATAGTATAAAAGAAGTGGTACAGTGATTATGTAAGAGAGAGGTGTGGTCTTAAGAAGAGTATGGTTGAGAGAACTGAAGACGGTGTATTGTAATGGTTTAGACATATGGAGAGAATCAGTAGGGAAGGTTTACAGCAAGTTATGTTAGAAATAGAGAGAACAGTGAGAAACAGGGACCAGGTTGAAGATGGAAGGATGGAGTAGAAAAGTTTTGAATGCTTGGGGCCTGAACTTGTAGGAGAATGCGATGTGTGCATGGAACAGAGTGAACTGAAACAATGTGGTATATAGGAGGTGACATGCTGTCACTGGACTGAACCTGGGAATGTGAAGTCGTCAGGGGAACCACCAAAGTGTCTGTGTGGCTTGGCTGTGGATAAGGGGGCTGTGGTTTTGTTTAGTGCATTTCACATGATAGATAGAGTGTGGATGTGAGCAAATAAAGCCATATCTTTATCTTTTTCTAGTGCTAACTTACTAACAATGGAAACAATGAACAAGAATGAAAAAAAACATAGAAAATGGGAAATAAAAGATATCAACAGAATTCAGCACTGTCAAGATTTGATTGGCTTCACTGGACTAAAGCTTAGACCTTGGTCAGTCAGGTGGTGTATATGTGAACCGTCCTTTTAGCATGAATCATTTTTTTGTATTCAAACAAAATGATGTGTTCCAAATAGGAATATTTTCAGTTACACAAAAAATTCAGTCCCTTTATACATATGGCACATGTGGCAGTAGTTTAAATTTTTCCCTGTATGTCATTTGCCAGTCCGTATTCCATGCAACTCTTGTACTTTGCTAAGACATGTCAGTTGTTGACAAGTATAGCAAGAAATTAGAATATAATACCACATGATGCACACAATTTGAGATTGATGATCAAAGACAGTGCTAAACATTTACACAGTTTTTTCAGTCTATATCCCTATTTTTGTTACACAGGAAAGAAGTATAGAAACCCCTTTTAAAAAAAAAAAAGTGGGAATATTGGTGAATTTTGGTTTAGAAAGAGTGTTTGAGGAAACCCTGATAAGGTTGGGAAAATTTGTACCTAAATAAAAACCTGCTTTAACTCTCCCTTCCCCAGGTGATACATTATTTTTTTCTTGTCCCTTAAGGTGACAAGTCTAAAGGCATTGCATGAAGAAGTGGCAAAGTGCTTGGACTCTGTGACACTGAAGGTGATACCAGCCCTCCATGATCCACCATCTGGCAACCAGGTAACCAGCAGCCTCCACCCAGATTCCACCAAGACTGTTGTAAGTGCAATTATTTTCCTTTAGAATAGGAAGATAAAAGCCTGCTTCGAGCCAACTAACAACTGGAGCTTCGGATGGGTTGGTGGTGGTGGTGGCAACAAAGTTTTGATATGTGCATGATGTGATGGCTAGAGTGTTGTGAAAAGTAGATGTCATGTTGTTACAGTGCTTATAATATTAAATTTGCAAAGTGTTGCATATTGCTTTTAAATGCATGTTTTATGGAAATTTAATTAATTTGATTTATAGCAAAATTTCTTTTCCACTGGTTCCTTACTTTAGTGAGCATTTTTCCCCCCTCTCCTCCCCAAAAAAGCTCTTCTTCTTTGCCAACTTAGTAATATCAAGTATTCCCAATTTTGCATTAGAATTAGCAAAGCCATCTGCCTCCAGTCTTAATTGTTGATTTTTTCTTATCATAGGCTCCAAGTACTGACAGAAATCCTTACTGAGGTTGTCTTAAATGAAACACAAGATATGGGGCAAAAGAGAGAAAGAAAAAAAAAAAAGAAGGAATATTGAAAATATTTCCCAAGAGTTTTGGGGGTGTAAAACTTGCCTTTGAAACAGGGGTAGGTCATTCTTAAGAGGTAGTTTTAATGCTTAGTAGTGCAGGGAGAGAAACAGACATCATAGTGGCCTACCATTGAATTGTCAGCAGCTGCCTAGTATTCATATGACCAGTTATGGTTACATTTGACGGAGTCATCAAGCTAGGAAGTATTTTGAAAAGCTAAGAATCTTAAAGGTATGATGGAATTCAGATTTATCTAGTATGATTAATCTAAGGAAGAGAGGGAGAAAAACAAAGACAAAAAATTGGAGATGCCACATGTAGCAGAAGAACAGAGCAGCCATACTAGAAGTGTAGAGAGGCCAGGAGTGTGAGGATATAGTAATGTCAGACTGAAAGCAGTGTATCAGTTCCAAATGCCTGAAACATCAAGGGCTCCAAATTGAATCGCATAAAGTCTCGGAGGTTAGTGAGACATGAGTAACATAGTGAAGAAATCATAATGCTGATCAGAGAGAAGTCTTTGAGATTCAAGAGATATATGAGGAATGAGAGTTGAAGAGAGATTCAGTTGAAACTATTAGTCAAAATGTTTGTGCAGTGGGTAGAAAGGTTAGAATAGTCAACCTTCTTTGTTCTAATGCTTGTTTAAAAAATTAAGGAAAATTTTTGGACTTATGGCAAAAGCAAAGTAGACAAGGAAATATAGAAGTAAGGTCTGAGTTGCTTATCTTTTGAACAAGAGGAGGGATGACATCTAGTCCATACATCTTCCATGTGTCCAAAGAAAGAAGTATATTTTGGACAGTATGGAGAGATTATTGGAAAGGGTGTAGGATTAGTGAACGTTGTATGAGGGGTTGAGAGAATGTTGGATTCATCAAGGGTGGAGTTAAGAGAAGAAAAGAGAACAAAAGAGAGTGACTTTAATTATTAGAAAAAAATAGCTGTTATATTTTCATTTCAGAAAAGCAGAGGAAATATATAAGAGAATTTGTAAGGGGTACTTTTGACCAAAATTAAAAAAGGTCTGTCTGTGAATACAAATGAGAGGTTATCACACTACCTTTAGATAAAGAATTGTTGTAGTTATTTTATGTAGAAATGAAAGCTGAATAAGAGTTGGGTTTCTCCAGATCAGCTACTCTGAGTGCCTTGCCTGAATGGTTTCAGAACAAGTGCAAGAGTGGTTGAACAGTGGATTGCAAGAAAAGATAGTTATAATGAAAAAGAGGATATATGCCTTCACTTTTGCAGCAGTAACATCTAATCAGCAGAGACAGAATTGTTGTTCTAGGAAAGGCAGTAGTATTACCAAGGAATATGATAGAAACATATCTTGTTAGTCCACTCAATTAAGAAAAATAAAAAGAAAAGCATTGCAGACATTTAGGTATCACTTTATCCATTGTCATTATATATCCATTGTTGGAGACTGAATGCGAGCGAATGTGGCCATTTCATCTGTCTCCTGGCACTATCTCGCTGGCACGGGGTGGCGATGCTATTTTCAGTGGGGCGGGGTGGCGTCAGGAATGGATGGGGGCGAGCAAGTGTGAATATGTACATGTGTATATGTGTATATGCATG
>JAUUDW010265240.1:0-13846 GCA_032361385.1 Panulirus guttatus | reverse complement strand
GATTGGCACTGTAAAGGATAGATCGGACAATATTGTTATGATTGATGCTTTCCTTAGACAGAATGTACGTAACTAAGTTCAGTAGAGCACAAGGTGTAAAGGAGAGGCTAAAACGCCTGTGCATAGATATTAACATTGGCTTTGTAGACCTATGGCCCAACTTCATAGGAGGTAGGGTATTATACGGCAGAGACGGCATTTACCCTAGCAATAAAGGGGCAGAACTCTTTGCTCTGTGAATCAAAGATCAAATTGCCTTACAACTGCAGAGGAGAAATTTTTGTTAAGGCCTGGTAGAGGTCTTCATGTTGACCATATAGCACGTGCAGTAGAGGTCAGATCAGGTCATGTGACATGTCACGTGAGGGAGGTCAGATGGAGTCCCCTCCCGCCCCCTATCAGACAGCTTCGACAGGGGAGCGCGTTGCAGGGACTCCTCACACCTATAAGTCTAGAAATAGCCAGTCACCAAATCATACCACCGGTCTTTTACAGAAATCACATGGAGAAATTGAATGGATATAAGATCCATCTGAAACAAAATAGCTGTATTGCATTCCTTGGTAAACAGTGAACATGTTGACATCATAGGTTTCACAGAAACATTTTTTAACACAAAAAACAGCGATAGGATTAACGAGTACGCTTTACCAGGCAACAAATTACAGGTGTACCTCTCTAATCCGACTCTGAGGTCCGGCAAATCCCATGCTCCGGCACGTTTTGAATGTCGCCATTAGTTTGTAGATATGCCACCAGGGTGGCACTGTTAAAAAGTTAGCAGCGATAAGGCACCAGAATCTGTTTACACTGCAGCCGAGCAAATTAACATTCCTGTTAATTTCTTATATTTAGCTGTATTTTAGCCCTTCAGGGTGTGATAGGCGTAAGCATAAATCATTATCGATGCTTGAAAAGGTGGTTTTACTGAGGAAATTGGATAAGAAACTTTTGTAAAGACTTTGTATGAGTACCATGAGATTGGACCGTCAACTGTGTACGACTTAAACAAAAGGAGCAGATTTTTAAGTTTTTTGCTGAAAGTGAAAGCCAGGAAAGTTTAAAAGTTTCAGAAAAGTGTAAAGGAATAAAAGTCTTCCACTTATCTACCGTGGTACTAAAAAAGGGTTGATTAAACTTTTTCTTGAATAGTTTGAAAATTACTTAGTGCGTGAAGGTAGAGCACACTGTAAAGGAGCATCCACACTATCGGGCAGTGCCCGGCGGGCACGAGTGTTAAGTCCGTCATTAGACACTTTGTGGCAACTTTGACGGGCAAATCAGCAGATTGGCCTTGCCCGTAGTTGAGCGAAATTGAGTACCTGGTGGTTTGATGCCGAGTCTGGAGCAATGGCGCTGCCAGCCACAAAAAGTTACCACGCTTTACACCATATAGTTCTCTGCAATGTTCTATATTACGCACACAGCAGTCAGTGTGCTATACAGCACATTCTTTTTTCCTTCCAACTTTGTTGTGCATGGTGAGACCGCACTCGTGGCCTGCGACCACCTACTGGCTACTGTACAACTTGACTGCCCAACAGTGTGGACAACTGTACAGGCATGTCCGACAGACTTTACCCGGTGAGGGCACAACCTGCTGGGTACTGCCCGATAGTGTGGACGTGGCTTAACTCTATTGGCCTTGATCCAAAGTGTAATAATTTTTTATTTTATATAATTGTTCGACACACTCCAAAGCAGAACCTTGTTTGGAAATATTATTGGTTGTATTATTTCATGCTTTAAGCTCTGTTCTACCTTTAAAAACACAGCAATATGTAAGTGGAGTGAGCTGGCAAGACTAGGGGTTGGGCATATGTTTACATAGGGGTTCCCTTAGGGGTTAATGTCTGTTTTCCGGCATTTTCTGAGGTCCGGCAGTGGTCAGGTCCCAAGGCTGACGGATTACAGAGGTTCAACCTTTACTTGTAAGGTCTGTGTATCTATGTAAGTCTATGTATCCTTTTGCAGTCCAGCAAGCCTTTTCAAAAGGCTCTCCAATCCCTAGCAACCTCAAATTTTTATATTGGTCTGCCAGAACACAGCATCTGAAAGATTGTTTGGTGCATATCTTGCTATATCTTTGTTGATAGAGTGAACATGACTTAACAAAAATCTAATTTTTAGTGAGCAATATCCCTGAGCACATGTAAATTTCTGCAGAATTAAAATTCTTACCCTAAACTGATAAGGTGCAATTCTATCCCATACATTCCTCTCACCTTCTTGAATGTTCTAGCATAGATAACCCAAAGCCTCTTTCACTAATTCATTCCAGCCCATTGATTTCCTCATCCACATCCTTCCTCCATATCTTACATGTAGATCCCTTTCATCAGTCTTTCTTTGCTCATATCCTCCATGTGTCAAACTGTTTTAGCACATTCTGGTCAGCTCTCTCAATCCTGCTGCACCTACTACTACAGACATTTCTTAAATGATCAGAGAGAATCAGGGGAGAAAGTGGATAACTGGTATTCTGTAGAGGAAAGGTCATATTTTAGACCACAAATGTTACAGAATGAATTTAGTAAGAACCAGGTCTTGGAGCTGTGTCTAAAGGAGGTAACACTTGATGTCTTTTTGGAGGACCACACGAACCTTCCAGCCCACCCTAATCAGTGGTTCCATTCTGATAATCCAGATAATCCAGATGAAGGTGTTTTGCCATGATTTTTAAGTACAAGGAAGGAGAAACTAGATTGGAGAGTTAATTTTTTTTTTACGAGATGGTAGTACTTGTGGACTTGATGTACATCTCCCATTTATTCCTGCACCTGTCTGTTCTTTCTAGAAATACAGCCATGCCTTGTGTCACTTCTTGTATCTGACTTCCTCTACTCCATGTACCCTAATCGTTTCAGTATCCATAACTGGCAACTGTATTGTATTGCTTCTTAAGTCCAAAGGTGATAGATGTTGTAATCCATAATGAATTTAATGTTAAATATTTTTTCCAAATTTTAACTTGGTAAGTTTTGTGGATTTGCTGTTTTTCTCAAATAGCAAATCTTTTCAAAGAAGTGTCCTGAGTTTATACTCGCAGCTTTTCTCATCTGACTTTACTAATTTACTAATTGCATTAATTTAATTATTTTTCCAGATTTCTTCTCACCAGCTTTTACACCAAGTATGAATTCAATCACTTTGCCATCAACTTTGCAACTCTGCTGTTGGTACTCATTCCCAAACTACCTCAGTTTCACATGGTTCGATTGTTTGGTATCAACAAGTACTGAGTCCTTCACAGCATTCGGTGGGAAGGGATCTTGATCCAGTTCGAATGAAATGTAGTGCAGTCTGAAGATTATCTTAAAATTAGTATGGGTAAAGATATTATTTATGCATTTGCTACAGATTAGTCATGGTGCATTTTATACATATGCTTGTGGGTGATTTTGTAAGGTAAAGTTGTTCATCTTAAAATTCATTTTGATGGAACCATTATGTTGGAAAAAGGTATTGATTACATATTTTCTAAAGATTAGTTGAAGTGCAGAAGTTTTACAGCATATGGTGATCTGAAAAAGATGTTTTATACAAATCCATTTTTTGTGATTTATTAAGAGAGAAATTATTCAACAACTTGAAGTCACTTGTGATTGAATAAACCTAATAGAAGCTGAATATGAAAATGGGAGATATTAGTTTGGATAAATAGCTTTGCTACGTATTCATCATGCCTTTTCCGAAGCACTATTAAATTTCATACAGTTATGCTCTGCTTTTGTAATAATCATTCAGCCACACGTTTGGCTGTATTGATCATCATTTAGTAAACATTCAGCAACAGGAGTGGCAGTATCAGTCATCATTGTGTGAAAAGTTCTTTTGTTTAGCATATAAACCTGAATCAGACTTTTTTATTTAAGAGAAATGTGGACTGTGGTTTTTGTATGAGTACTTTAGGTAATCATTGAAAGGAAGTGTTTAAAGTAGTCATTATCCCCATTTATTCAATAAACATGCATCTTGGTTTTCAACTCAGTGATTCATATTATAGGAGTACCAATCACTGTGCAGTACACTCTTTGTCATCCTCTCATTTTTGTTTCTGGACACATGCAAATAGTTAAATTCTGAATGATGACAGCCATACATGTGTATATGGTAATGTACACTATAAAGAGATGTAAAAGTCATTCATGTATTCTTATACAGTAAAGAATGGAGCCAGGAAAATTACGTAGATTCCAAGGATGGAGTTTAATTAAAAAGTTCAAAAAATGATTCTTGTCTCATCTATTAATAGGAAATATCAAGAGAAGTTGAAAAAGGGAAAAAATAGGATAAATTGATATTATATTTTCTGCATAAATTTGAGCTTGCTATGCTGCACACACACGGCTTATTGGTGGTTTGTTGACATTCGTTGACACCATTTTCATATCTTCCCCACCATCGTCATTGTAGAACTAATGTGCAGAGGACTTTTCCCAGTGCTAAATCTTCAGCATCCATCAAATTATCGTTGTGATCATTAATGCTCCAAAGGCTTTCTCAAAATTGTCTAGGGCATACCGAGTGCACATGCTAGGGTTGTACCTTCCCCTTATTGTGTAATATGAGTAACTGACACTGTAGAATTCTCTCCTGGTAATATTCATAGTTGCTGGTGACATAAGGTATCCCTTCTTACTGATGACGTGCCTTTCAGTTTATAAGAGTGAGGGGAGATGCAAACCAAGCGGGAATGGCAAGAGTACTTACACCATCACCCTTACAGTCACCATCTTGTTGAGTGAGTAACTAACACTTCCAGGAATTTTTCCAGGTGCTAATTATTGTTGTTTGTGACATGAGGCATCCGTGCATAATGATAGATACTTGAATCCCAGTCTAAAGGAAAGTAGAAAGAAAGTAACTTTTCAAGTACAACTAGAATCCCTATACCATAAACTGATCAAGCATGGCTAGAGTCATTAAACTGTAAACAGTTCCAGCTTGGCTAGAATCCCTTGAAGGTAAATGATGATAAGGTATGTGCATAATACTTATGTTATTTGTACTACTGTTCCTTACAGTAAGAGCAATAAGAAATTAAACATGTAAATAGTCAGTAAATAAACTTAATAAACAATGAATAAAGACTAACCTTCATGTGTACCTAAGTTGACGTCTGTAGAGGTGAACCCATAATCACTGGTATCACAAGAATCACCAGAGTGTAAAGTAGTATGAGTGTAGCTATACACAGGAGTTGGTACAGACCGCCCTCAAAAGATGCGGGAAGTCAGGTTGCTAGTGACCTTAATGTATTTATCTGCCTCTGACTGCATAAGCTGATTGGTTTACACATCATCCCAGCATATGGACACATCAAGTGCACATTTTGAATGAATTTAAGATACTTTCATGATTTTTATTACTTTTTTAGAATGCAAAAGATTTTTAGGCAGCTATTTTTTCCGCAAATGCATTAGATTTCCAGTTAGTAAATTTGAGATTAGTAAAGAGTGTACTGTACTTTAAACTAGATTTCTAGGTCTAGTCATTATCTTCGTATATTGCTGATGAAGCAAGTAAAGAATTGACAATTCAAAAAGAAAAAAAAGTGAGGTATATTATTAACCTTAAGTCTTGTTTCTGAGAATGTATTTGAAAACCTGTTTTATTCATGTTTGATGCATGCCATATTTGATGATTTGGTTGAATTACATTTCCAGATAATTGAATCATTATTCATTCAGATAGAGTATGGAATTGATATTTATTTCCAGATATCTGATATGATATGATATGATACTGCAGTTAGCTTGATATCAGATATAATGGTTCCTTTTGTTTTCAAATATTATGCTTCTTAATGGCCTGCTAAACAGTCCACTCAGTTTCTGGACTGCTCCGTATACACGTTTACTTTAACATTTGTGTGATTTTATTTTTGCAGTACATACAGAAATAAATTGTATACAAGTGAAGATAGTACAAGACAAAGAATTTTAGCATTTTAATGTAATGGCATTTTTCATTATCATAACCCACTTTTTTCAGTCTATCACTTGTAAAACTGTGGATGCTTTTATCTCCACCAGCCTTACATTTACCCAATTTTGCTCACTTTTTTTTAACATTGTATGTCTGCTCATTGATCTAAGTATCTAGAATCATTGAAAATTGTTTTGTCAGTATCTATTACAATAGATAAACTTGTGAATAAGGATATCTTTACCTTGTAGGTATGTGGAATATGGAATACTTTGGGAGGTATTTCATAAAGAGGCCACATTGCTGAAGTACAGTTTCAGTGAAATAATATTTACATATAACACAGAGCAGGTCTGACATTGATCAAGCAGTCATTTGATTGTCCCTTTACCTTGAAGAAGGTATGGTTGACAAATCAAGAGAATAACTGTAATAATTAGGCAAAAGAGTATTGTGGAATAAGTTTTTTGTGTACTTGATCATATATGACTTGGTGATATGCATATTGTTTATGATTGTAATGATGGAAGGACTGTTTTAACTCTTTCACCACTATAGTGTACTCATACACCTACCAATACCCATGACCTACATGGGTTTGATGTATATATACATCCTTGAATTTAATGTATTGAAATAGTGTCCTCCTTTACTAACTTACTTATGGCAGTCTGCTTGTGTGTCAGAGAACTGACTGCCAAAAGGGTCAGCTGACTGCAATTTTTTCTTGATGTTTGCATAATTATTTGGATCGTAGGAATGTGTGGTACTTAACTATGATCTTGATGGTGTTGGAGGTAAAAACGATCTTTGTAGAGAAGTTTGAAAGTCCTGGGACTTTTTTTTTATGACATTGGGAATATGTGGGATGATGGTGAAGATTGTGATGAAAAATAGATTATTGATGATACTTTGTAGTGTTAGAACAGTGGTTGTATTTATGATCGTGATAATTATGATTCTTGTAAAATGTTTTGTATTATAGAAGTATTTATGGTTAAAGTGACTTAATGATTGTAGGGATATTTGTGATAATTGGTATTTTGGAATGCTTTGGCTGCACTCTTCCTAACCCTTTGATTGCTGCATATCTAGGTGAACCAATGCCTACCCAGTACTGGCTTTATCATGCTACACTCAGCCACACCTTCCCATTGTAATGAGAATTATAATCCTTATTTGTGGCTGCATATGTTTAATTGTTTTGTGCTTATTCAACTTTTTAATGATATTTACGGTGATTGTAAATGTCTCTTTTTACTTTATTGTATATTATCATTATAGAACCTTTTGGACCCCTTGTTCCTGCAGCTTCAAGGTTGCTTTACAATCATTAGCAGGGAAAGGATTGACTCCTTTGGAGTGAGAAGTACTTTGATGAGATTATACTCTGATTATATAGCCTTAGCAAAGGTTACTTATCTCACATGGCATAACCACAGGCAGGCAGATTCCAGTAATGCTTAGTACTGTTAGATACTGTAAGTAGTAAGAACTTCAAGTACAGAACGTATACCAATATTAGTGAAGGGTTTAATCTGCATACTGTATTTGCTATGGAAAGAGAAACAGTAAATCTTTAGTACCTTATCATGGACATAAAAGATTTGCAAACAGATAACAAGTTGTTTTGAGGTGGAATTCATATTATAATCAGTAAGTTGCTTATCAGACACTTTGGTTTGTTTAGTGAAAAATCTTTTCCACTCTCCTGCCAGAAGCTGTATTTTTCAGCTATACTTTTTTCTTTTTCTGTCAAATGTAAATTTCTTAATATTGCTCCTTGTAGTTTTCCCATGCTCGTTCCTATGAAACAAAGCAGGAAAGCATGTGCTTTGCTTATAACTTAAATCAAAATGAGCACAAAGAATTTTCTAGTTTGTCTTACAGACATTGATGTTGGACTTCTGCCATTTGAATGCATGATGCTTGAATGGTTTAGTGTTATGTATGGACTTTCAGTGATATATATGAAGTTGCAAAGTAACACATTGCCATAAAGTCAACAAATACTTTAAAAATTTGGAAGAGCTGGCTGCATCACTATTTTGTATATGCCCCTACACAGCTAAACATACAGCAAGGCTTCGAGTTATCATACTTCAAGTTGAAGTGTTTCTGAAGTTCAGCCCTCTAGAATTAGGGTGCTTTGTATCACTTGACCACACTACTTCAACTTGTGACTGATTATACCAGTGTATATTTTTTGTGTAAAAGAATAGTTTGTTTAGATGATAAATATTATCACCTTATTTTGGGTCTTTTTGTACTTATTGTGCTTATTTTAATTGTTTCACAGCAAAACACTATTTGATTTGTATCCTATCAAGTGGGAAAATACATTTGTGTATGTTCGCTACCCCATTATTTACTGCAGCCACAGTAAGTGCAGGCATTTTGGTGAGTCAGGATGTCCTCCAACTGAAATAGTTGCTGGATCAGATTATTCAGTGATGATGTTAACAAACCTAGCCTCTCTCTATCTCTCCCTCCCAGTAGCCCTTATTCCTCTCTTACTCAATGCCTTATTGCCATGTTTTTCAGTAAGTCTATTTGATATTGTCAGCAGTACCTGTGATATGGCATTGCTAGTTGAATCAGACACTTTAGGTTGTGAGATAGATATCCTTCTTGTCCCTTCCAGTAACCCTCAGTGTTCCCCATCCCACTCCAGCAGCACTTAAATCCCTTATCACCATGTTTCAGTACAGTACCTTTTTAGTGATTTTCATTTATTATCATCTGAATTACATTATGACAGAGTGTGGCACAGTATATTGGTGGTAAGCCAAGTTGCTTCAGGTACAGTATAATGTATAACAGAGTGTGGTATAGTAAATTGGTGATAAGCTAGGTTGTTTCAGGTACAGTGTAATCCATCCTTAACAGTTACATTGGGGAAATATTTTGGTCATAAAGATAAATTTCAAATGAGTTTCAGTGGTTCAGTTTATGATGGATTTGACTTACAACAGATATAAGAATGTAACCTTGTCATAAGTTGAAGCCTTGCTGTAATAACAGTTTTGTTTGTCGCATTGATTCTTTTGAGTGATATGAAATTGTACATATGTTCAAGATTATGATGATGCTTCAGGTAAGATTTCTTTATTCAACAACCAATGTAATAGATCCATGATGAGAATACAGTAGTGCTTTCAAAACATTTTATTGTTGTGATAAACAGCATATAGAATTTATGATGTGTGTCTGTTGATGTGGTAAGACATCCAACAGCAGTGTGTTTGGACATGTTTGTTGGGTAAAATATGCAATGATTATGCTATGAACTATCCATGTTAGTTTTAGAAAATAGGTGATTATGAATCTTAAAATATAGATGACCTTGGACTAATGAGGCATTGATATGGCAATCTTCCTGTGAGATAGTGTACTTTAATTATTGTATGTGAAAGGCAGAGAACTTTATTGGAGTGTGCACGTGGCATTTTGGCAGTCATAGTTGTATGTATTAGTTTTCATTTTTTTCAGTATGACTTAATAATGATTTATTTATCATGTTGCACTGCACTGCAAATTTTTATGTTATTTGGCTGAGTTGCTGAGGTGGTACTTTGACCTGTGCAGAGTTGATAAGTCAAATTGGCAGGATCCACAGCAGTGGCAGGAACCACAAGGAAAGATTTAGTAAGTGCTATCTAGGAAACTTGGTGCTGACCATGCAGCACCTTGTAACATACTTAGATCTTCAACCCAATATGGTGCACAAATTTAAAATGTATTGGAACTTTACGTGGCTTTTGCGTTGTAGAATATTCAAGGCAGAATGATGTGGACTGATTAGGTCCCAATGGTTTATTGGCCAATATTTATGTCATTTGTTTTGGATTGTGTCATAGGCATATGAATTAGATATATGTTTACTCGCATCATTTTACTTATTTTTATTAGCATTGCTGTATGTGAATGAATAGTAAGAGTTGACTACAGTTAGTTTATAGGGTTATGTTCCTGAATTCCATACAAATTAGCAAACCTTGAACGACATTGTTAAATTAGGGAAAAGTTGGTCCCTGTTATCTTGAATAATATCTCCAGCTACAGAATAGGCTGTTATATTTTCAAAAATGGTGTATGTACTGCTGATATCAACTAGCACCATATAGTTGATACCCTATTTACTCATTACTGCACAGAGTACAGCACAGGAAAAGAATTTTACTCTTCAACATAATGTGCTAATGTCTGTTCACAAAGTAGTTGATGAGTAGAGCAGTGGAGAGTTCATTAAAGAACTTTGCAATGCACATTTATGTAGGCCTCAGAATGAGATGAGGCATGTGCTCCATGTACATGCAGAGTTTAAAGAACTACATGCTAAACTTTATTGTTGATATCTTAAGTGTGCATGGAATATGTCAACATTTCTTAACATAAGCTGTGTTGTAGTTTATAACAAAACATGAATCAGGCATTAACACCTGCAAACTAATGAAATGACATAATTGATGAGGTAGTATTATAGTGATTAGAGGGTTCTGTATGGGTTTGTAAAGGTGCATATTTAGGACCTATGGCAGTAAGAGAATTTATGGCAGTTGTCTGTAACCTCTTCTTCCCGTCATATTTTCTACAGGTTATCCAGTCTTAAGAATTAATTCTAATACTGTATATTTGTAATGGAAGCAGCTACATTAATAATCAGAGAGGATGGTTTGAGCCAGAAATCTCTGGATTTTCCCATTATGTGCAGAAATTTAGCACTCAGATATATTGACTTCTTTTATATCTTGAAATTTCTTGTTCAATGGTTACTACTTTAAGTTAACATCAAGACTCACTGCTTTTATTGTGAGATGATTGGGCCATTGTTGTCATTGTGCCCTAGGTACCAATACAGAGCAGTAAATGCATCATCACTTGGGTTTATGTGGACCTGGTAATAGGTATCAAAAGCCTGCAGCCTGTAACTCCAACTTATAGGGTTGTAAAGGGTGTTAAACTGATTCTTCCAATGTTTTATGTTATCTTAATTCAACTCAGAATATGAAGATAATTTGTGTGTGTTTGTGCATGTATGCATATGAAATAACCCACTCCTTTTATATCAGTATTCTAAAGCTATATAAGTTTTATCCTGCTAAAAAGCATTGGTAGATCAAAGATGACTATACTATTTTTGAAGCTTTCAGACTGAAGTTTATAGGAGGAAAGTAAACAGGAAATTCTTGTGGGGCCAGGTTGTGGATAGGGAGCTGTGGTTTCAGTGCATTACACATGACAGCTAGGGAATGGATGTGAGTGGATGCAGCCCTTTGTTTCTTTGGTCCTCACTCTATATCACTAATTTGGGAAATGGCAATTCAAATATGAAAAAAAACGGATGAAAGTTTTATTTTTATCCCACATTAAACTTTTATTTCTTGATCTTCATTGAATAAGCAATCTAGGATAGGTATGTTTGCTAAGATTCAAAAATTGTTTTTAGTTGTACGTATTTTTGATCAAATGTAATTTAAGATATTGTATGTTGGTTATAAGATGCCATTGAATTTCTCATTAAAGTAGTATAGCACGTTATCATTATTCTGTCCAATATGATGTATAGGTACGTTATCCAATTTGAGATTGCAAGAAATATAGCCTGAAGGATCACCCTGAAATTTTTAAATTAAATTCTTTAGACGCTAGCCAGAATTAAAATGCCTCTAGTATTTTTATTACTTTCAAGGATTTTTTGCATTTTTTCTCTCTTTTGAGATATATATATCTTGAAAGTTAAACCATTTACATTCTCCCTCACCAGTGAAAGCTACAAACATTGCTGCTTAAAACTTAAACCCAAACCAACAGAGTGATATATATGTTAATATCTTTCGTATTTGTTCGCTGTTTCCTGCCATTGTGAGGTAGCACCAAGAAGAGATGACTGAGCAGAACAGGACAATCATGAAAACCTACATAGGATCTATTATACATCCTTTACTCATTGACACTCCATTCAACTAAAACCTGAAATAACTTTCCTGCAACAGGCCCTGACAACAGATCAAACTTCCATATAAAACGCTTCGGCCCAGTTACTATACAAGTACGCGCAGATCTCTTCAACCACTCCTGGTTACACAGCAAAACCTCATACAACTGGGAACTTGCCAAAATAGTACCCATCACAAAACCTTCTAAACTGCTTAATTCTTCTTCCTCGTATTACACTTATCACTGCTATCATCGGCATCCACACTCCTCAAAACACCCAACCAAATAATGCCACTCCAACCCATATAGTATGGTGTTACACCCATTGCACACAACTGCTAAAATCTGTAGATTAGTACATTACCATACATCTTGTAAAATGGGAAAATGAAACAATATATGGTTGCAGACATTTTTGCATGTCTCTACCTTTTTCACTCTTGATTCTGTACTGAACTTTTACTTCTCATTTGACCATTCCACTATCTGTTCGTTGGTAGGTTTAACACCCTCTACAGTAATCAGAACCACTTGATAATTCATTCTAAACAGGAAATTAAGTAAATTCTGATGTGAATAATGTGCCAGCCTGAAAGGTTTGTTGATTTCTGTGTACCTAAGCTGAAGTATTTCAGATTTGTCATTCCATTTTTTAGTATAATCTTTATAGATAAGGAAGCAAAAATGTATTGAGGGGTGTGAGTTTCATGTAATAATGTGTTTGATGGTTGCTTTGCTATATGGTATATTTTGGTTATCTCGTTACTTGAAACAACTTATGATGTCACCACATGTTGAATTGAAGATAGGCATCTTATGATTTATTTAAGATTCCTGAGTTTTTCATAAAATATTAACTGTTTTATTGCATGAAATAGGACCACAAAGTTTCTTGCACTAGTCATGTGTCTTGATTATACAGTGTTTACTTAGTAAGTGAATAATACATGTGATTGATAAGTATTCTTTATTACAATATATTGTTTTGCTTGAGATTGTAATTTTGTTTTTCTTGAATTACTATAAGCCATTGTCAAAGGATTTAGTTGGTAAGATACAGCAGTGTTCTACAATAAGGTGGAAGTGTAAATAGGAGAATGTTTTTCAATAACTTAAATACCATAATTATAATATGCACTTTTCTTCAGTGACTTTTCCTTTTGATTACAGTATTTAGGTTATATCATTGATGCAGTACCCTACTCCATTTCAAGAATTTTGTCTTGATACCTAAAAGTTGTATATGGTGTATGTACGTGGAGATCATTGGATTGCTGTGAAGTGCATTTGCAATGGGAGCACTACTGATGTTCAGTTAAATGGTGGTATGAAATGAGCAGTTTGAAATAGATTTAGAAGTATGTCAGGGTTTCATAACATTACTTAAGGTTATTTATTGTTTTTGTCGCTGGGACATTAAATAAATTGAGAGCAGGATTGAGTGAAAAGAGCATATGGCTGAACCATGGTGAAGCAAAATCTAAGTAACATAGTTTTATGCAGATGGGACTGTTCTGTTAGGTGTTGTAGGTTGCTTTAGTGCTGTGTTTAGGAGGAGAAGGGCAAAAATGAATATGAATAAAAACTATTTCATATTTTCACAAAAATAGGTTGTCACAGTGCAATATTAGTTTGATGAAGAACAGGGAGTTTTAGATGATTCTAGCACCATATTTTGGAGGGAAGATTGGTAAGGATGGAAGTGTGTAAAACTGAGGGTGGGAGTAGAGCTTTCTGAGGGAGAAAAATTAGAAGTATAGATGAAATTCAGCATGTCAGTGTTTTTCAAGTCCACAACGTTATATCTGAATTTGTATTAAAAGTTAAATGGTTTGTTTATATTTTTTTTCATAACTGCTTCTTCTAGAGGAAGATGCTATAAGAGCATATGAACAATATCCTGCAGCACAAAGGAAGCTGGTCTCATCTACTGGTCAGAGCCATAGGTCATAAGGTGTTGTGATAAATGAACACA
>JAUUDW010265129.1:3724-13847 GCA_032361385.1 Panulirus guttatus | reverse complement strand
TATATAGCATTAATGGGATGGCCTTGATTAGGGCCTCAGCTGCCCGTGCCGTCTCAGCTAACATAAAAAAAAAAAAACACATTAGTTGAAAGCAGTCATCAGGAACATTAGGTACTAGCCTCTTAAAACACTGCACTGGAGTTGCCCTCTGCCAGTGGCCTGTTAAGGGTGTGGCACTAAAGGCTAAAAACCAGCACTAAAATTCACCAGTTATGGAGTCTCATTTGCTGTGGCCACCCCCTTGAAGGAGTTCCTAAAGGGAACAGGCATCAGAGTAATGGAAATGAAAAGAATGAATTATTATCTCTCCTTATTATGTATTCTAAAACCTTGCAATTGGTGTTTTGTACACTTATCTGTCTGTCATTCATTATTTGAGTCATATTAGTGTGCAGTTCTTTTTCCTCATAATAATGTTCATGTTGTTTACAGGGAACAGATTGTGTGGGAATGGCAGATGGAGACAAAACCTTGGAAGGTAGCCTTATCATAAACAATGCACCCATCTGCTACAGTCACAGTTTGATTCTTCCATTTCTCTCCCAGTGCCGCCCTCAAGTAATTGACCGTGAATTCCTACGGGTTGCTTTTCAAACAATATTGTTATCTCAGACTCCGTGAGTTTAAAATGAGGATACTCTTAATTTTGTTATTGTGAAATAATCTTTATTTCGATATCCTCATACATGATGAGTTATAAGAATATAAGAAATGAAGAATTACACCCTTTAAGTCCTGAGAGATCACTAGGAGTTTTTGGGAATTTACACTGATATACAAGAAAAATCCAACATGATCATGAAGTTATGGTGCCTTTCAGATGCATATTTGTTCTTGCAAATAATGCACACACTTGATATGAGTTCTGGTGACAAGATTAGTATAAATTAGAGGCCCATACACATTAAAAAAGTTTGAAATATTGCAGAAGATTAATATTATCACAACTGCTTATTCTGATTTTATGATACGTTGCTAAGAATAAGATTTTACACATCATCTTTCCTTTCTAGTTTTGTCTTCTTCTTGACCTACTTTTGGCTCAATAATATAATTCAGTAATCCTTTAAGTCAGTCACAGTCCTACCATATTTCTTGTTAGCTGTGAAATGAAAATGTATTCCTCTAATTCCCATTACTTTTATGCAGTGAAATAAACACTTCCCTTCATTAAGTAATAAGGCACACAACCAGTATTTCATACTGACATGAACACTCTCCAAGTCTGTTCAACTGCTACTTTACCTCCATGCCATTTCACTCCCTTCTCCATATACACCCAAACTTTTTCAGTTTATCATTGTTCTTTCCCATACTTATTCCACTCTCATGACCTCTGATCCAACTGTAATGATACATATGTCTCATATTGAAGTATTGTTTTTGCTTCTTGCAAACTCTTTTTATTGTTTCAGACTAGTTTAGTACACTCTTGCCTGTCATCCAAACAATTCTTGTACACATATTTACTGTCTTTGGGTATCTTTAGCATGGTACATCCCATTGATTTTCATTCATCATTTTTGAGAGATTCTCATGCATATGGTAATAACGTCTCTAAGACCTTGTAGCTTGTGTGTATTCCAATGAGGATACTAGTATTTTTTTATCTACAATACCTTTTTAATTGAAAATTTGAAGAAACATTGAGATGTAATTGTGTTAATGCTGATGCCAACTTTTCATTCATTAATAGTTTTAGCTTGTGGAAATGATGCAAAAATTGATTGAAACATTTGACACATTCATCACAAATGGAGGTATCAGACAGTAGTCAGAGGCAAAATTATAGTGGAGTGAAGGCATTATGAAACATCATTGGTTCCATGGTGTGTATGAGTATAATTATAGATCTTCAGAAGGAAATATCTGAGAACTGCTGTTGTGTTACAATATAAAATTACATAAAGTATCTTTTTCTCTTGCAGAGATTTTAGAATAGCCTATAATTCTCTTGGTGGATATGCATCCGTGAACCATCTTCACTACCATGTGTATTACCTGCCATATCAGCTTTACATTGAAACTGCTGTAAGTGTTCCCTTGCATGAAACAGTAGTTGTTTGACATTTGGTTGAACAGTTACAATTTTGTTTTTCAGTTTTCTGATAATAAGCTTTCATATACTAAAAGCTGACCTATATATGCTTTTCTGTCTGACTTAAAAGGATTTACTTAGTCTGGGACCCTTGTATGTTAGACAGAGCAGATATGATTTTAGTGTAGAGAACAACAGCCTGCTTATCTGACTTAGCCCACCGTTGTTCGGGCTCTTGAAACAAAAGTAAGTTATCCTGCATTGATATGAATCTTTAGAAAAAAGAAAATGTGTTCATAGCCAAATGTAATGGCTGCCTTATATTCTTATTTTATTAGATGGTTTATATTTTCTCATTATATTTATTCATTTGATTTTGCCTCTCGGTTATTCAGCATTGTGGCTATCTCATTGGTAGAGAATTTACCTTGTCATCTGGAGTTGATTTGTTTGAATCGTGTTATGACCAAATGTCGAAGATATTTTTGTAGTGGTGTAATTAGAATACTACACATTGGGTTTTGAAAAATGAGTTATTCACAATTGTCACTTCAGCCCAATATCTTTGTATGACATATTGTCTTTTCAAATATTCATAATATGTAAGAAAATATTTGTCTTGATGGTGATGCTTTACATCCTTGTCAGACAGCATTAAATGCATAGTGAGAAGCCATTTGGAATATGCATACCAGTTGCTGATGGAAAAAAAATAATGAAAAAGATAACATTATATCATACAGTTAACATTAAAGAAAATGGAAATGCTCAAGCCCAGAGACCAATAAAAGTAAACAACGTGAAAATCAAAATTAAAGATTCTGAATTAAGATTTTATGTAGAAAATGGGATATGTACAAATGAGTAAAATATAGTTTGCAAATCACTGTTGAAAGTACATACACCAATACAAAACAGAAACTTAAGGAAAATTGCAGAAATGATTTGTAAAGTAAGAATGTCTTCACAGTCTAGAGTACATAGAAATGATTTAAAAACTAAGGTAACAGGTTAAGAAACAAATGATAATATATATAATTTATTTTGAATGTTTAGATAACCTTGATTATATTTCAATTTACTTTACATTTAGAATGAAATAAGAATGTTAAGTGTGCAGCTTTGTGTGGCCTCCTAATAGGATAACTGTGGGACCAAGTAGATTTTTGGAGTGTTTTCATTAGCATGTTGGATACACTGCCTGAATGTTAGGTAGAGAGGGGATTGGTTATGTAATAGAAGGCAGTGTTGGTATTTTTATTAGTTCAACACACTCTTGTTTTACTAACAGGCTGGTAGCATATGACTCTCATGATACTCTTGTTATTGCTTTATGTCATGCCTTTCTAACTTCTTTGCAACATTTTCTTTATTGAATCATTGCTGAGATTTAGGGCTTATTATCTTGTAGAAAGCTTTAAGTCTTCATATTGTTTGGGGTAGCTTAGGATCGGATGGTTTTAATGAATATCTCTATAGATATATAATAAGATTAAAAACTACATTATTTTGTTCTCATCTTTTTTAATGTACCTTAACCAAATGTTTAATTATGGGCTAAGTGAAAACCGCAGTTTGTATAGTTCTGGTAAAATTCTGATATAAATTAACTGTGGCCAAAATTATAGGTTAGTAACCCATTGGTCACTTGATAGATATCTAGATACTTGGCTTGTTGAATTTAGTCTCAAGTGAATTTACAGATGTTTCCATTCCTGTAGCCAGTCAACACAATAAAAGATATCCTATCAGATACACAGGGCATGAGGCTGAGTTGAAAGCCTACTATTCATGTAGCCACTGCCATAAAAAGATTCATATTTATATGTGGAGATGTCGGAATTTTTTGCATATTCTTGTAGCTTATGTGAATTATTCAGAAACAGTTTGGACTTTTCTTTTATTCTTTTTTTTTAAGTCAGCTTTCTACTTTAGAGTAATGTGTAATTATATGTAGCTTTTATAATTCAATGATTTTGTGTACTTGACTGATAACGTAAGAGTATAGGATATAAAAAATTAAAACATAAATTTTGAAGATTGCACTGTACTTGTTATTCCAGGAATGTCAGAAATTAGCTGGACCTTGTTATACGTTGAAGGACTATCATGCTCCAGGCTTTGTGTTCCAACTTGAAAATGGGGATGTTGATGAGCTGATAAGGTGGTATACAATTCCTTTGTTTATGTGACAGTATCAGTTTCATAAGCTCCTGTACTATGATCTGTCTTGATACATGGTTTACTTTGTCTCTGCACCGAATGCTTGGTTCTCTAGTGTAGGTTTACAATCCAAATCTGGAATACTTGGGACCTTAGTTGTGATAAAGATGATACAATGTAAAGCCTAATGTATTTCACAAGTATGAAGATTTAATGTACATATGCATTATAGTAAAAAATCATAGAAAGTCAACTGCTTCATTGTTATCTTTATGGAAGAATAAAGGAATATTCAACAAACCATTATTTATGATGCATTAACATGTTTTATAAATAAAGAAAGCTTACTTTTTCATCTTCATCACCCATACTTTTTTTATCTAGTTTCCTGTGCAATTGCAATGCTTTTTGTAATCTGTATGTGTGTGGAGCACACAATTGCAACTGACAACACATGTTAAGCAAAATTGCAAACTGTATGAGAGCATAGTGCGAGCATAGTGCATTTATCTGGTTGCTGGTTAATGTATGAATATTGCAGTTAAGGCAAGTATTTGTGACAGCTGTGGGATAATTCTGCAGTTCCTAATGCACTTAATCATTTGGATATATCTTTAATTTGCATCAAAAGAGTTGATAAGAATATAAGCATGTGGAGATATGCTATTAGTCTATGCATGAAAACAGCATATTACAGAATCTTCATCTAAAGAGGAATTTTAGAGTTGCCAAGGAAGAGAACCCTACCCCATTTAACTATGGAAACCTTTCCAGTATGTACTGATAGTTCCTCAGATGAGAGAAATGTTCTTATCAATACATGGAAATATGAGGAAGTGCATTTATGGTTTTGATGTATAAAAATGTGGAGAAAGGTAGTAGGCAGCCATCGACCAGGGAGGTATATTACAACTGTAGGTATTTTCTTTTTTCATTTTCACACATCTTTTATGTTATATAATATTTCAAACCAAACATTGTTTCAGTGCTCCATCATTCTGACTTGTTCTTTTTTTAGCAGATCACTGATGATTGTAGTAAAATTGTTCCTTGATGAAGAGATGGCTCACAATATGTATATCACAAGAGGAACATTTCTTAATAGTAACTCCTCTGATGGCAGATACAGCACAATAAGAGTCATACTCTGGGCACGGAAGCCCTCTTATGGTTAGTTCATTATGTATTTTTTGTTAAAAAGATTTTGTTTTTATTGGCTGCTAAGGTCCTTGTGCAAGCTATCCTATAAGCTACATTAAGATGGAAAAATTTCTTGTCATGCATATGGTATAAAAATACAGTATTGCATAATCTTGTGTATGAAACCATTCTCTGTTGCCACTTGTGAATGCACACCAACCTGTCAGAATCACTATGCATTGTACTACTATGATGACATTATCTACCAGAAATTTGCTTAAAGTAACATGTTCTAATTAACCTGTATCCATACATGACTTCCTGCACAAATGTCTTGAGTATTAATATTAACTTTTGTGTATATATTAAGGAGATGGTTTAGTGAGATCTCTCGTTGGCTTTTTCGAATAAAAAAAGCATTCAAAAGTTTACTGTAGGGGTCTACCTGGGAATTTAACATGATGGTATTGTGGGGGGAGGTTGTAGAAGTCTAAAGCATTATGCATTTTTCAAGCATCCTTAGAAGCTATTTTCTGCTGTCTGTTCCATGAATAACATCAAATCAGCTACTTATGATAAGTTAAAAAAATCTTGCAATGGAAAACGCTAATTTTGAAATTCAACTTTGTGATGCAAGAAAATGACAGTTAAGCTTCCTCTTTTCAGATCCACTGACTTCTTACATTTTGGGGGAGATTTGGTAATATATGTTTGGTAGCTGGAGGTTTTATAGTCATTACCAGAGCTTTGTACTCAGAAGGTTAAAACAGTTCATATCTTCACACCATTTTGTTTCCATTGACTACATTTGTGCATACATTGTACCAAACTATTCTTGGGAATGTTTAAGTTGGTGTTTGAAATAATGAGCACTGAGAAACAAAGTTGTATATCATATCTTTGAATCTGTCATTTCCAGTGATGTTTGGGATAATGAACCCATGTTCTCACATAAGGAAGAAGAATTGATTTTCCATAAAATTCTTGCTGAAAACCATTATAGATCTTTGAAAAATTTGTATATAGTGGACTTAAGATAGCCTGATTCTAGCCAGATTACCATGTCTTTTAACTGAACATGAAAGATGTGAGTTTTTCCACAAGATTGGTAAATTTATTGTGCACTTCTGTCCATTGCATAAAAGTCAAGGGATTAGGCCCCATTGATTGAATTACAATACAAGTTACATAGCAAGAGAATTTTAACAAGGATTGATTATAACTGAATGAGTAATTCAGTAATTTACACAGTAAATTGAGTATGTACAAACCCCACATGACAGAAATAGCTATGTCTGCCTCTGAAAACAGAGTCCTGTTTAGATGCAAAAATTTCTTTTTTCTGAAAAGTTGCTCCAATTATACAAAGGATTGATTTGTTTTTGTATGGAGTACTGCTCCCACATCTGGGGTAGTTGTGGCTATGCATCCTTACTTGACAGACTCGAGTCAAAAGCAGTCCTACTTATAAGCTCTCCCATGCTAACTTCAAAACTTGACCCTTTTACTTTTACTTTTTTTTCATTTTTCTTTTGCACAAGATGGTCTGGAATAGGGCATGTTTTGCCCAAGCCATGTTGGTCACTGTAAAAAAGAAGTGGATGCTAAGATATACAGGGACTTGCCTTGTTTTTCCAGTCTTTCTGATAGAAAGGGATCCTGCAAACTTATGCAGTGGACTTTCAGCTGATGGTCGAAATAACCATATGTACACTACAGCAACAGAAAATTACTGTATTCCCTATACACCATTCCCAGTTAGACTATACTTGAACTTCATTCTGATAAATAGTTAGTGCCACATACTTAATTAATATTTGCCGTCATTTGCCTACAAATTTTGGAGTTCTGTTTTCTGCTGGATAGTGATATTACATTTTCCTTTCTCTTGTATCCAGGTGTGAAGAATGTATTTGATTTTGCTGCAGCCGCCTGTGAACTAGCTGGACATGTCCCCATTTACTGTAAGTATTTGTGTACTTTTGGGTGTATTTTGGAAAAAGAAAGTCAATTCTTATATATAAACACTTTCTTTCTCCCCTATCTCCTTCTCCCTTGCCCATCCCTTCCTTTCTCCTTCCATCCCATATTAGTTTTTCTTTGTATTATATTGGTTATTCCCAGACATATGAGTGGTTCATAAAAAATCAACCCCAGATATTCATTACTGCATGTGGATACTCTTATTGCATATTTATTCACTTGCTGCAGAACTATGAAAAATTTGTGTGTGCATAAGTGTACTTAAGGGAATCCATGTTCATGAAACCCAGTCACAAGACTTAGCTACTAGAACGTGGCATTTTTATTAAGGGCAATATTGTGAACTAATGCAAGAGCTAGGAGGTCAAGATGGTAAGAAACAGGGAGAAAATCTGAGCACAAATCTTCAAAGGAATACTGAATAATTCTTGGATAATATCTGAGCAAAACCACATTAAAATGCCCTGTATTTCAAACCATGCACATTCCTCTTGACCTCCTGCTGCTTTCCCTTTATACATCCCCAATCATCTGCATTCATTTCCTTAACTACTGCCCAATTGCCTTTCTTTTCTCTTTCACTAGCAACTTTACTTCATTCCACCACTCACTACCCTTTCTAATCTGCCCACCTCCCACCCTTTGTACATGCTTCCCAAAATACCTCTCATTCCTTACCCACTCCCCTTGCTTTATTTACTCTCACCCTTTGGCAATTCTACACTCAATCTCTCCAGTTATTTCTTTACATTTCTCTTTGTAAAGCTCACCTACTTTCACCACTCTCTTCGCACCGATATTGTTTTCTCTTTTTTTAAAACCTCTACAATTTTTCACCAATGCCTCCACAAGATAGTGATCAGACATCCCACCAGCTGCCTCTCTCAGCACCTTTAAATCCAAAAACCTCTCTTTTACACACCTCTCAATCAGTATGGAATCCTATAATGCCCGCCGACCATCTTTCTCACTCATATGTGTATACTTGTGTATGACCTTCTATTTAAGGCAGGTATTCCCAGTCACCAATCCCTTTTCAACACATCCCCATAAGCTGTTCACCATTTCCATTAATAATACTGAATACCCCATGCCCCCCCCAGTTATACCCACAACTGCCTCATCACTCATCTTCATATTCAAATCACGCATCACTAACACTCTATCTCTTGCATCAAAACTGCTGACACACTCACTCAGCTGCTTCCAAAACACTTGCTTTCTGTGATTTTTCTTCTCACTGCTGGGTGCATAATCACTGATAATCACCCATCTCTCACCAACCAGTTTCATTTTCACCCACTTTAGTCTTGAATTTACTTCCTTACACTCTATTACACACTCCCACAACTTCTGCTTCTTGTGCAACTTGTCCTCTCACCATCCCCTGACTTCACTCCAAAGACATTTCCAACCATTCTTCCCCTTTACCCTTAAGCTTTGTTTCACTCCAAGTCAGAACATCCAGGTTTCTTTTCTCAAACTTACTACTTATGTCTCCTCTCCAATCTTGGTTACATCCACAAATGATTAGACACCACAGCCTGAGCCTTCAAGAAGGATGAGCACTCCCTGCTTGGATCCTTCTTCTCTTCCATTTTTAAGAAATTGAAATACAGTAAGGGGAGGGTTTCCAGTTCCCTGTTCCTGCCCCTTTTAGTCGCCTTCCACAACACACAGGGAATACAGAGATAAAAATTCTCTCTTCCCTACCCCAGCGATAAGATTTCTTAAAAGTTATCAGTTTCATATAAAGAGATTTTAGTGCATTAATTTTGAAGAAGTAATGACATCCTAAGCAATTTTATTATTCCAGATATTATAACTAATATGAAGAGATTGTGTGGTTTTAATCTGCTATAATTTTTCATAAGAATAATGTCTCTTTATTTCCAGTGCTCATATTTCCCCATTTTCTAACATAGGGTTAGAAAATTGGGAAATTTGGGCTTCTGTGGCAAGGCTTTTGCTAGAGCAATTTAAATTTTCAAAAGAAGCATACTTAAAGATAACTGTGAGTATTAATTATGAATATTGAAAATTCTTGGCTCTTTCACGAAGAAAATATTTTTTGCAAAGTTGACAGTGCCCAGAACCCATTACAACTCTTGCTGCCTTCAGCATCATATTGCAAGTTTCTCAGCTAGTATAATAGAAAATAAATATGAACGTTTGTTTTCCAGTTAGCAAGATGTAATCTGATAAAGGAACTATGCCTCCTATCTTTCCTTCAGGAATTTGATAAATTCAATCTCCACCTTTGGATTTGTTATTGATAGGAAGATATATGATGTGGAAAACTGTTGATGTTGTACAGAATCTTTGTTGTCTGGATCAAACCAACATCAAAATGAATTTTCAGTGTGTATTGTTTTGATTCTTTAATTTATCAAGCAGAGGTGGGTGGACAAAATACATTAGTGTTTCTCTTTTCACACAGTGCTAAATGGAAGTCTCTCTCACAACAAAACTTGCTTTTCAGCCTATGATTGTTGGCAAAGCCTGTCAGAGGAGGAAATAACCCCTATCACAAGGACAATATGTGAAGAACCTTTTTCTGCAATGGTTCCAAAGGTTGTTAGATTGTTTTCTAAGCACGATAAGAGTACCTTAACATGACATGTGGTACTAAAAGTTTTCAGCTATCTTTTTTTAGTACGTCATGTTATAGTATACTGTTTATTTTAGGTATGAATGTTGTTGTTAAAGTTATATTCTTTTACATTACCCCAAGTATGGCTCTGTAGTCACTCGTATTCATGAGCCAATGTTTGCTGACACAAGTTAGTGTCTGAGAGT